>PVIU01013337.1:0-56406 GCA_004026605.1 Ondatra zibethicus | reverse complement strand
TCTTCTTCTTCTTCTTCTTCTTCTTCTTCTTCTTCTTCTTCTTCTTCTTCTTCTTCTTCTTCTTCTTCTTCTTCTTCTTCTTCTTCTTCTTCTTCTTCTTCTCCTTCTCCACCTCCTCCTCTTCCTCCTTCTCCTTTTCTTCTTCCTCCTCCCTTTCCTCTTCCTCCTCTTCTTTCTTTTCTTCCTCTTCATCTTCTTCCTCTTTTCTTCTTTCTCTTCTTTTTCTTTTTGCAATGTGCTTTTCTGAAAGGGATGTTGCACATTAATGTGGCAGCTGAAAAGATGAGCCAGACCCATGAAGATGACTTTTCCTGGGTGTGCTCTCAAGAATACTGTTGATCATAATACTCTGTATTTGGGGAAAGAATGTTCACAAGAGAAAAAAAATCTTAGTTAAAGCCGTAATGGCCGTGCTACACTTGAGGAAGTGATTTGTTGTCATTATGGGTGATCTTATGGAAACAGCTCCCTTTTCACGGGGACAGCTTTAAAGCACACAGCTGGGTGTGTGGCCCTTCACACAAGCCCTGAGTGCATCCAGGGAGGAGGGCATGACTTACACTGCTCCTGACTTTGTGGTGTGATCACTTTTCTCTGACTTATTTTCAAGACCGGGGTGAAACAGGAACATTAGTTCTCTTAATGTCTTTCACCATAAAGTGAAGTGTGAGTGTGTTCAGACTTAGCCACCAGCTTTCTCACTACAGAGGAGACATTTTTCCTCTGTTCACTATTGAATTTAAATCCTTCCCTTCATCCTCCCTCTGCCTCCCTTCACTGCCTTCTTCCATTTTTCTTCCCTCCTTTCTTTCCTTCCTCTTCTTCCTTCTCTTCTTTCTTCTTTCCTCTCCTTTCCTCCTTCCTCCTTCTTTTTTTATCTCCTTCTGTCTCTTTCCCCCCAATCCCTTCCTTCCCTATATTTTCTCCCCTCACCCTTCCCTCCCCTCCCTTCTCTCATGTGACTCTCATTCTCCCCCTAACCCTTATTTCTCTATCTTGTACTTGTCCCTTTTCCTCCTAAAATTAATGATGGTGCCCTTTTCTATTTCTGTGTTTTTCTTGAGCTCTTGTTTACACTTTATTTTTTTATATTTCATCCATTTTCATGCTCCTCTATGCTATTTCAGTGTGCACAGTAACCTGCAAACATTCCTTCTTAGCCTCCCTCTTTCTTCTGTAACTCTGTCCCACGACTCTGTAGCTTCTCATTCATCATTGGAACCCCGCTATCCTAAGCTGTTTATTAGCAGAACTTGCCTTATCTGCACTTCTCTGTTCCCTTACTGCAGCTCCTCATTATTTAGCATTCAATCTGCTTTGAGATTTCAGAACCCACGTTTACGTGTCCATCAATTCTGTCTTTCAGTTATTGATGCTATCCCAACCCACGCTTGATTCCTTATTAAATTGGGTTTCTCTGTAACTTAAACAGTGCCTCTTAGGCAGTTGCTGTCTTTATTTTTGCATCACTGCCAGATGAGTCATTATTGATTAATAAATAACAGAGCAGTATTGTGCACTGGACTGGATGTGGCCTCTGGAGTCAGATGCCATTGTACCTGAGTCCTCACCCTCACTCTTGCTTATATTTCTAAATTATTTTATTTCATGCTATAGTTTCAGAGGTCATTACATAAATCAAAATGGGCTAGATTATGGCTCACAGTAAACCCCAGGGGTCAACACAGTGTAACTCTGCATCTCTCTTATGTAATGCATCCAACATGGGATGTTGGGGTATATGCTGTTTTGCAAAGTCATGCTTCTGTGCTGTTTTATAGTGGTAATTATAAAATTTGGCTCAGAGATCACCCAAGTCATTTGTACATCATTTCCCTGGCCAAAGTGAGCAGCACTGTCTTGGCACATAATTCAAGGCTGCCTTACAGACATCTCTGCCTTCGTGGCTTTACCGAAATTTGTGGACTTCAATGGAGGCCAACAATTCCAGATGGAAGGGAGAAAGGCATTTATCCCTGGTGAAGCCATCATCCCTGGTGTGTGTAGGGATGCTTTTTCTTAGTGTGTCCTTTCTTCTGAGCATTGTGGAGAGGGAGGGAGGGAAGTAGAGAGGATGGGAGGGGTGGGGAGTGGAGAGGAACAGAGGAGAGGAGAAGAGAGGAGAGAAGAGGAGAGGAAAGAAGAGGAGAGGAGAGGAGAGGAGAGGAGAGGAGAGGAGAGGAGAGGAGAGGAGAGGAAAAAAACTCTCTCTTGATAAACTTGTTAAACAGCCACCACTCCTATCTGGTCATGACCCTGCTCTTAGGACCTTATTTACCTTAGTTAAAGGGCTATGTACAGATGTAGTCACACTGTAGATTAGGAATTCACACTGATTCACATGTACATTTTCATATGAGTGTCCAAACACCCTGTTGATGTTCTCTTCCCTTTTTGTTTTCAGTATGGGTTGGATTATTTGTCAAATCTTTAAATTCTAGCTTCTTCGTATTTAACATGTCCTTCAATCTCTTTCCCTCTCCTCCATTTTTTAGAAGCAGGGAGGGAAGATTGAATTGCTCTCTTAATATTTTGCCTAGAAATCTCAGCTGCATATTCAACTTTAATCTTCATAATTGTGCCTTCCACAAAACTTTACATAAAATCAATTTCATCAAGTTTTTCATGAAGTTCATGACAAGGACTGTATTTGGTTTTTCAAATTTCTGGAAGCTTAAACTCCCTGGTCATGGTGATGGCCATTTGGGTCCCTGGTCATACTTCTTTTTCTGGACTGTATGTGACTGCTTTCTCCTTTTGTGGCATTTCTTTCGAACAGGTGCGAGGACAAAAAGAACAACACAGAGAGGAGATGATGCCCTCTTCCTAAAAGCCACCATTACGACTGAATTGCAATGTAGACTCCATGGAATAACTTCAAGACTATGCTTATACTATTATTTTGTTGGGTCTGGAGTTGTAATAAGAAGAGATATGAACTATTTCAGGAAGTAGCAGGAAACATTTAAACATATATCTTTATACGTATATGCATATGTATATGTGTGTGTATGTGTGTGTGTTTTGCCAAAGACGAGCCCATTTTACCATATGATCACCTGCTTCAGCCTTGAATAGCAGGGTGTGGAGCAGAGATTCTAGTGAAATATCTGACAATAAGTGTGAAATAAACTTCTGTTCTTCTAAGATATTGAAATGTTAAGCTGTTCGCTTTTACAACACCCCCCTTCTAAACTGTCCAGTCAACCCCTGAGATGTACTTGTCATGGGGCTGGCTTCTTTCTGCAGTGATGGTGAACGGATTAAAATGCACAGGACCCTGCAAGAATCTTCTAAGAGCAACCGAGGCAATCTTTTCTGGTTAGTACCATGACTAATTCCCCTGTTTAAACGCACTGCTCTAGAACAGTTGTGGTTTAAATGAGAAATGTCCCCCCAGGTTCAGATACTTGAACACTTGGTTCCCAGTTGGTGGCAGTTTGGGAAGGATTTGGAACCTTTGGCAGATGGAATTTTGGTATAAGTATGCCATAGGGAGCAGAATTTGAGTGTTTATAGTCCTACCCTGCTTCCAGTTTACTATCTCTCCTTGTTTGTGACAAATGTGTGACCTCTCTGCTTCCTGCTATTGACACCATTCCTACTCCTGATGCCATGCTTTCTAGCCACAACAGACTCTCATCCCTCTGAAACTGAAAGCCCAGTTAGATCCTTTCTTTCATAAGTTGCCATAGGGTCATCGCGTTCTATCAGAGCAACATAAAAATAACCCAGACAACAGTCAAGTTTTCTTAATCTGTTTTGCAACATTTTGTTTTGACTTAAACAAGTGTTTAAAGCGTACTTATTAAACTCAGCTATTAAGTTTTATGGTAAAATTCAATAGATGCTTTAATGACATCAGTTTCCTTCTCTGCAATTTTCTATGTGTTTCTGTGACAATCATGTCCAATCCTCACTTTTAGGAAGAGCTTTTTAAAGACTCTTTCCTTCTTGAAACGTCTGTGGCTCCCTAAGTAGGTAACAGTTCTCCCTGACTCAAATTCCCATAACATTATATTGCAATTGCATAACAGACATAGCTCTTTCTTAGTATGTAGCTTATGAATGTGCCTTCTCTCTTGCAGAGCATATGTGGTCATGAGCATATGCCCGACAGAGCCTTGAGAGATTTGATATTTCTTCATGGTCACAAATCTCACAGACAGCTAGCTCCATGCCCAGTGCTGAGTGCTAGAAATCAGTAGAGGCAAGACAATCTTTATTTTGATTGAAATATTGCATATTAAGAAGAATGCTTATAGGAGCCACTTGGTCTGTAATGGGGGTTTGTTAGTTTCATTTAGAATGCTTGCGGAATGAAGATGGATGGCATGAAAACTATGATAGAATTTAGCCATCTTCAACCCTGATTCAACCTTCCATTGACTGACTCTCTGGATTAGATAGCCGTCTTTCAGTACCTTTCAAATTAATGTTTTCTACTCAATGTTTCTTCATAGGCCATTAGTTCATGATCCATCTATGCTTCTAAGGAACTTCAAAAAACATCAGAGCTTCTGTTCCTCCTTGTCTGTCTTTCATTGCTTCCACCCTTCAGCGTATGATCTTGACTTTATAGCATTTTCCCATGTTGGAGGTACAAATATGGGCTTTCATATTGTATTGCTTCTATTCTTTTCACAAGACCTTTCTATTGGTCTCTTGTTAATCAATGCTCCCACCAGTCTCAGAGACCCATCATTCAAAGAATGCTTCTGTGTTTATAATAAGGAATGCCTTGGCAATAGTTAACAATTAAGCCTAACTTGTGGAGGTAAAGTCCATACCAGGGAAAGGTAATGGGACCTTAAGCATGGTCTATTATGCAATAGTTAAAAAGTACCACCCATTTTCTATGAGTGAGTGCACATATGTAAGAGAGATTGATTTAGAAACACATATAGACAGGAATGGGCCATTGTGAGGGGTCAAGAAGCTGTGTCAAGAAGACCTGAGGAGTTTGAACCAGTGTGGATGCAAAGCTGCCACTTGGAAACAGAAAGTGATACAACATCAAGATGCTTATTATATTCATGGGTTGTATAGACAAAAGGACACTGTCTTACATGACGGAAGTATCTTCTGTCAAAGTTGAAGATTGACTCTTAACTCTTTGTGACAGAGCATGGACTTAAGAACTTATATCACCATCAAAGCTACCTCAACAGGTTTGGAGAGGTGGTTTGGTAGGCTAGAGTGCTTGCTGCACAAACATGAAGGCCTGAGATCAAGTCCCCAAAACCTACATAAAAACCAAGCATGGCCATCTGTGCCTATAACCTCAGCATTAAGAGGTAGAGACAGGGAGAGCCCTGAAACTTGATAGTCATCCTATCCAGACAAAATATTCAGGTTCAATGAGAGACCCTCAAGAGAATAAGACAGTGACAGAACAATACACGGGCACCCCCCCCCCACAACACTTCATAGGTACATGGTTTTTTCTCATAAATAAACATAAAATACTTATAGCATATATCATATGCTTGGGAAAAAGCATATACATTAATGATTTCTAAGGATTGAAATCACAAAACACAGGAGATGACCCTGGTGGATGTGATGGTCTTCTAGGGTTTCCTGAAAGTTCCCCACAGACCTGAGGTTCAAACAAAAGAGGCTCAGTGTGGCACAGTGCTGGGGTATAGGAGCCAGTGATCAAGGTGTTCGTTGAATTCCTCCTAGAGCCTTGATCCTTGGTCTAGAGAGGGCTGCTGTCTCATGGATCCTCCCACAGTCTTTCATCTCCTGATACCCTCCCCTTACAAGAATACCAGTCATCAGGGTGATTAAGGATACACTCTGATGACTCAATGACCCCTTTAATAGTTTGTTTTCACACTTGGTCACATTCTGAGGTACAAGGAACTGGCATTTCTGCATTTGGATCCAAAGAAGAGACAATTCTGCCCACCACACAAAATAAGAAGAAAACTCCAAATTATTTGAACATTTCAAAATGCCATTGAAACCAGATCATAAGTAAAAGAAGAATCACGTCACAGGCACAAGAAGAGGTATCTGAATACCATAATATCACAGAACCACAAAGGCAGCGAGGCAGATCATTAGCAATGCTAAGAGGTGTATTCATGGCTTTAAATGCTTGTATTAGAAAACAAAAACAGTTCACAATAAAAAAAAACCTAATTTTCCACCTGAAGAAGCCATTAAAAAAAAAAAAACAAAATAAACCCCAAGTGCACAAAAGAAAGGAAATGACAAATATATGAGAAAATTAAATGACAGACAAATGATAGAGAAAACCAGCAATCTCAAAAGCTGATTTTCAAAGTTTAATAAAATTGAGAACCCTCTAGAAAAAGTACAGAAAGAGAAATTGTAGGGATGTAATTTAATAGGAAAATGAGAGTCATCATTTAAAAAAAATAAGAAATCCACTGTCAGAAGGACAACAGATACAGTGCTTGTTACCAAGTCCCCATCTATAATATATAAAGAACAGCTACAGGAAAATGATTGAAAACCCACTTTAAAAGGGGGCAAAGTAGTAGTATATATGAGAATTTATTATATGTAGTGTATATATATATATATAGATTATAAATATATAGATAAATAGATTAAAAGGTTATCATCAATATTATCATTCATTGGAAGAATGTAAATTTAAAGTAAACATGATACAATTTCACACCTAATTTTACATTGTAATAGCTAAATTTTTTTAGTTATTTATATATTTATACAGTATCCTGCCTGTAAGCCAGAAGAGGGCACCAGATCTCATTATAGGCGGGTGTAAGCCACCATGTGGTTGCTGGGAATTGAACTCAAGACCTCTGGAAGAGTAGTCAGTGCTCTTAACTGCTGAGCCATCTCTCCAGCCCAATAACTACATTTTTAAAAATGCAAAACATATATAATATTACAGGTACCTGGGGATCTGTTTTCTGTTCATTATTCATACTATTTGGTTTTCTTCCTTATGGTTTAAGAATGCCGCCCCTACATATTTAGTTTTAGACAATTAGAAAATATGAACAACTAACAAGTCACACGGTGTCTTTCTAATGGCTCCATTCTGAAAAGAACACATACATTTTGACTTCAGAAGGAAAAGGAGTAAACGCATTGTAAACGTGTACACATGTGACCCTAAATCATGATAAAAGGGGGGAGTTCATGTTCTCACTAAGGTACAGACTTGTCATACTAAGCAAATGATGTCATGGGTAACAACTTGGAGGACCACTGAACTCATTTATGACATCAGCCCGCATGCTTAGCTTACCATTCCAAACTTTGCTCACTCTGCAGGCACCGATACTGAGAGATAATGCAGTTTCCATTGCTAGTTGACCAGCACTCCTGAGGGATACCAGGAAACACAGGCTCCAAAGAATCCCACAGCAACCACAACCCTCTATTCTTAAATAACTTAATTCTCAGACTCTTTCTCTTTATATACCTTTAAGTTCAAAATAGAACTCTCCAAAGCATACAGAATTAACCATTTTTATTTATTCTGATCTTGAGCTCCCTGCTAGATGGCCAAAATGCACCAGCAGCACAGTGTCTGGCTCCCAGGTTGTTGTTTTCCAGATTGAAGCCCTGAATTTCTAGGGCTGGTTTAGATGTGCTAGATTCTTCTGTCTGAGTCTCAGCAGATGAGGGAGGGAACACTTCACCTAGCCTGCGTGGTCTCTGCTGGTCACATCCAATGTAGGAGACATCAGAGTTCACTGTGTGTGCAAGCCATTGACAGGTTCTCAGGACTAAAGTGATTTATTTATGGAAAACCCATGTTCCACTTCTAAGTAGATAAATAAATCAATGAAGAGATCAATGTTTTGTGTTTGTTCTTTTATCTCCTCTGGGGAAATAATTTCTTGGGCTTTTTTTCTTGAGAACCACATGGGTATGGGCCTTCACTAGGCAATCTGGATTACCCTATGTGCTTAGGATGGGCCATTCTCAACCAGCCTCTATACATCTGTTTCTTGCTTAAAGCCCTCAGTCAGCTCTCCAGCAAAGGGAGACCCAGCAGTGATTTATTTTTTTTGTAGAAATTTAACTGAGAAGTACTTTAAGAACCTTATTCTGTGAGGTTCAGTGGTTGCCACGGTAGCATCCATGGGTTTTACCTGGAGAGGAGCCATGGGAAAGGACAACATGGGCAGTTATCCTACCTCTGTATAGCTTAGAGTATCTGAAGATGCTCTTTCAGCAAGTAAAGACTGGGAGGCAATGGCTGAAATGGCTTCTGGAGAATTGCTATGGATCAAAAAGGTCCACTACGAGAATGGAAAACAGTGAGTTGTGGGCTTGTAATAGGACATTGAGCTACACAGTAAAAATTAAAAGAGAAAAACAACAATGATTTTTTTTCATAGCATTTGGTTAAAAATAGCTACTAGACCGGGTGTTATTTGATGTTAGGGAAGATAAACAAGGCCAGCAGGAATCCATGAGAGAAAGGAAATAAAGTTATGAGTGCAAATATCCTCAAACATAGCCAGCCAATAAATGGCTTATGCTATTTTGAAATATTCCAGTCTAAGGGCATGTGTGAATGGGGATTCATGTCTTAGGGTACAGCAATAATGGGATAGGAAAATACAAAACCCTTCAAAGAGTTACATAGATGATGGTGTTTTCAGCACATCATGATGGAAACCCCATAAGGCACCTTTGTTTGTATGTGTGGCAACTTAGAAACAGTCAGTGGAATAGCATACAGTGTTGAACTTGGCAGCATGCATGGTTGTGCAGAAAGGAATTCTTTATAGTAATTACATAAACAACTATGTATCATGGTTTGAATTATGGAGACAAAAGCTATGTATGAGCTTTCTTATATCTGCATGACTTCCAAGGGTATCAGGAATGGTAACTCCTGAAGTACTGAATTACAGCACAAGGTGGCATAGTGCTGCCTCTGAGATATTGCTAGAAATGGGGGACATCTAGCTTTAAGTGTGACAGTTTGAATGAAAACTGTCCTGTAGACAGAGAATGCTCATTTGTTTCCCGGCTGCCCAGATCCCCTCCCCCCCCAAAAAAATCACACAGAAATTGTATTAACTGCAGCAGTGTTTGGACAATGCCTTAGATGTATTCCTAACTAGCTGTTTTCTTAAATTAACCCATTACTATTAATCTGTGTATCTTCACGAGGCTGTGGCTTACCGGGTAAGGTTCCAGTTGGTGTAGGAGGGTCTTCTATTTGTGTATTGCCCTCATTGGTTAAATAAAGAAAACTGCCATGGCCTTTTGGTAGGACAGCCCTTAGGTGGGCGGAGTAGATAGAACGGAATGCTGTGAGAGAGAAGGCAGTGGAGCAGACGCCATGCTTCTCCAGCACAAGATGGACACTGGTTAGACGCATGCCGGTAAGCCATAACTCAAGTGGCGATACACATTAATGGAGATGGGCTAAAATAATATGTGAGAGTTAGCCAATAAGGGGCTGGAGATAATGGGCCATGCAGTATTTAAATGAATACAATTTCCGTGTAATTATTTCGGGTACACACCGGGAGCCGGATGGCACAAGGGACCCGGCGCCGGGATTGCAGCCCGAGCCCCTCGTTGCAACATCCAGTGTCTCTCTCCTTCTGTAGCTACATGATGTCTCCTTGACTCTACCTACTTTCTCTCTATATCCCTGTTTGGATTTCCCACCTGGAATTGCTCTGTTTTGCTCTGGCCAAAACAGCTTTGTTCATTAACCAATGGTAATAAAACATATTCACAGCACACAGAAGGGAATCCCACATCTGTGTTCTCCATAAACCTGTGTTTGAACACTTGATCCCCAGCTGATGGCATTGTTTGCAAAGGCTGTTGAACCTTTAGGAGGTAGAACACTGTCAGAGTAGGTCATTGGAGGCCAGGCTTGAAGTGCTACAACCTGGGCCCACTTCCTGTTCACAATCTGCTCCAAAGGGCGTGGGTCCTATGGGACCCTTCCATCTGCAGCTCCTATCCTCAAGCCTTTGCCGCTGTGATGGAATACATCTCCTCAAACTATGAAGCAGAATGAGCCCTTCCTCCCTTCAGTTGTTTCCTCTCAGGGTATCTTGTCACAGTAATAAAAAAAATAGCTACTATAGGCACTGTAGAAAGAAGAGGACTTCTAGTTGCAACCCAGCACAGCAGGGAGGTTTGAAGGTTGTCACAGGGCTCTGTAGCTACAGAAACTGCCAAAAGCAGTGGACAAAAGGCTGGGCAGATGTAATTGATTGTTTGCTTGAAAGGCTAAAGGAATATCCACCAATATAGCCAGGATTCAGGCACCACATGGCATAATCTTGTGATCTGTAAGTCTTCTAACACCACCTGCTTTGCTCTATTGTACCCAGAGCCTGCAGCAAATATGATAATCCAGCACAATTGCAACAGGATTTCTTTTATTCTTTAACTTTTGGGGGCCATTTGAATTTTTCCTTCTTAACATATATGATTTTTCAAAGTTGGTCAATACATACTTGAGAAAGAGGTGCATTTTCTGTTACTGGGAGATAACGTTAAATATTCCTGATATCTGAACTCATTTGGTGATTCCCACCTCCAACACAGTGACAGACATGGTGCTGGAAAAGGAGCTGAGAGTTCTACATCTTCATCTGCAGACAGTAGAAGGAGTCTGTGTGTCACCCTGAGCATAGCTGGAGCATACGAGACCTGAAGCCTTGCCCCCACAGTGACACACTTCCTCCATCAAGTCCAAACCTGCTCCAACAAGCCCACCCCTCCTAATAGTGCCACTCCTTATGGGAGAAGGATCGAAACACATGAGTCTATAGGGGCCATACCTTTTGAAAACACCACAGGGTGGATGTTAATATTGAGTACCATTCTGTTTCTTGTATCTTCTGTACTATCTGCTGTTTGACTGTGGCTTCAGAATTATTTGATGCATACATTTATTTGACCATTTTTATCTTTATTTACCATGAGCTAGATCTTTAGTTGTAGTAAGAGAGGAGGAGCGGGTGGGCCGCAGTCCAGTCCCTCCCCGGCTCCCATACATCCTGTGCAGGGCCCCTTGTTCCATCCAGCCCGGCTAGCTTAACTCCCCAAATAATTACACAGAAACTGTATTCATTTAAAACACTGCCTGGCCCATTATATCTAGCCTCTTCTTGGCTAACTCTCACATCTTGCTTTAACCCATATCTAGTAATCTGTGTATCACCATGGGCTTGTGGCCTACCGGGAAGATGCTAACCTACATCCATCTCAGGCCGGATATTCATTGTGTCTGCCTGTCTGTCCTTCTTCCCAGAATTCTGTTATGTCAACTCTGCCCACCTAAGGGCTGCCCTATCAAAAGGCCAAGGCAGTTTTCTTTATTCAACCAATGAAAGCAACAGAAATACAGAAGGACCTTTAGTAAAGCATTCTTTTGCTCCTTGGAAGCTTTGAGTTCAAGCTCTGCTTTGTCCTTGTAAGCACTGCATGCATTTGTCTGTGCCTAACCCTGTAGTTTTAGATTTTCCCAATTACTTAGTGTTTAGATACACCTCTTCCCTATGGGATGAACTTCTCTATGAACAGTAATCTAAGAAAACCTTATTAGAAAAAGACAAGATCTCCTGAGTAAATTGGGAGCATAGGGACCTTGGGGAGGGTTGAAGGGGAGGGGAGAGACAGGGAGGGTAGTAGAGAAAAATGTAGAGCTCAACAAAAATTAATAAAAAAAGAAAACCTTATTTTAATCGTTGACTTTTACTTCTTTGCACTCATTCATTGACTATAAATTTTAGGTTATACTTACTGAATATTTTAGAATTATATTTACAGTGTTCCATTCCATGCGAGTGCTTATGTCCTCATTTTACCAATTATTATATTTGGGGAGCTATGTTTGTTGGTTCCAGAGGCTACCTTTACCATCACACCAATAGAACAGCTGTAGTCTTATTTCTCAGCTGACTGCTCTGTGCTTTGTCAATCTCCAGTGATGTCTTGTCATTACTTTTGTAGTCATCGTTGAGTGGGAGCTTCTCCTTACTCCTTCCGTGTTCCTATTCTGTTTATTTCCACGATCAGACTGTATTTCTCCCTACCATCAGGGCTTCACTGCCAGATCTAAGCAGAGGACTTCTGTGCAGAATCTCCCACATCCTATGTTTTCCACATTTTCTTTTATACAGTTATGCTTGTGGGATAAATTGGATAACTTTAATACTTGACTTTTTATTAAATTCCTTTAGATAGATGCTCCTTTCCCCATGACTCCCTTTGCTGTGGTGCTGGCAAAGGGTCAGATTATCCTCCGATTTCACCTCCTTTGTAGGTGGCTTAGTTATTTGATCTGGAAACTTAGAAATTGCTTTTCTTTAAAGTCAAAGACATGTTTAGATTATGCCTAGGAATCAAACATTTGAGATCAATTGTCTAAATAACTGCTATATTTCAATATTCAAAGTCATGGATATTTAATTTTTAACAGATGCATTAGATAATAATTTTATATGGTTTGTATTATATGCTTTTACTTTGAAGACTTTAATTGTAGTTGTGTCATATCTTCTTACTATTTATATATAATACATTGTGTATATAATTTGTTGTCCAATTTATTGCCTGAGTTTCTTTCCCATTAGATTTATCTAATTTATTGTTTATGTTAAAGATTTTTTGGTTGATTTTTCAAAGTTCAAAGCATTTCTCTTTCACAACTTGATCTGTTAAAATGTTTCATATTTCCAATTCAAATACCACATTTCATAGTTACACATACCTGCTACAGGGTGGTTATGGCTGCTACAAGGTGCAACTCTTCCTTTGTTTTCTATCTTTCCTAAAACAGTTTTTATCAGGCCATTTGGTGCTGTCTTTAAGTAGCTTTGTAGAGAAGTTTGTTTGTTTGTTTGTGTATGTGTGTGCAAAATTTGAAGTATTTTAAGGTTTATCTCTCCCAAACTAGTAGGAGTTACAGACTTCGAGTAAGTTTTTGTGTGTCATATTTCAAGAGGTAGAGGTCTGTCATTGGTATAGTGTCATAACTTCTCTAATTAGTAGTATCTTTTTTCAGTACACATGTAGTGAATTTTCTCTGATTTTATAATCCCTTTTTTTTTCTTTTGCTTCTGAAGAACTCATTTGCTCCTGTTACCTTGTACATGACTGTATTGATCCCCCAAGGGCTCTCCAAGTTGTTTCTCCATCTCTTACAAGTTGTGTGCATCTGAGAATGCATTTTCTGGAATATTTTTCTTTATCAAGATTCTCTGTTATTCTAGGATGCAAATATTTTTCCTGCTCATTTCATTCATTGCAGTCTCTTTCTTAAAGTGGTTTTATTGATATCCTGCCACTAGTAGGCTCCTGGCACTAATGTATGGTTTTATAAAGAACATGGGGATATTCTGAACACTCCTGTGATGTTTCCTAGTGTTCATGTGAAGAACTGTCTTTAGGTAAAATGCCAGGTGAAGCTTACTTTAAATGAAAAACTTCAAGTTCTGTGTCAGCAAGCACAGGATTTTGGTTTGCTGAGTATTTTCTGGGAGCAGTGACAAGAAGCCAAGAAGACATCAGAGTTTAAGCAAGTAGAATGATAACACTGCAATGAGCCAGGCTTAGAAGAGAGAAAAATAGCTTTATCTCTTTATTATACATACATATACATACATACACATATGTATACACACACATGCATGCATGCACATGTGCACACACGCACACACACACACAAACGTACTCTGAGAGGCTCATTAGACATCTACATGGAAATGTCCATGTCAAAAAAGAAATTAGATGTACTAATTCAGATAATTCAGAGTTCAGAAAGTTTGGGCCTGTGATTTATTATCTGAACTATGTCGACAAACCCATCGAGTTTGTTCATGAGACTAAATAAAGTCAATCGACTCTAAAAGGGAAGGTAAACAAGAAAGGAACTTGGACATTGGATTGTATGCACCAATGAGAAAAGTGAGGTGGTCCCACCTGGCAAGGGAATAAAGACTGTAGAATCTTGGAGTTTGAGTTGAGAAATGATGTAGGATGTTCTTTTGTATATATGATGCTTTCATTGGTTAATAAATAATGCTGTTTTGTCCAATGGCTTAGCAGAGCAAAACCAGGTGGGAAATATGAACAGAGATATAGAGAGAAAGTAGGCAGAGTCAAGGAGATGCTGTGTAGCTGCCGAAGGAGGCAGACACCATGTAGCTGCCCAAGAGGCAAGAGATAACAAACCACAAGCTTTGTGGTAAGATACAAAATAATAGAAATGGGTTAATTAAAGATATAAGAGCTAGTTAAAAATATGCCTAAGCTATTGTCCTAACAATACTGTAATTAATATAGTTTCTGTGGGATTATTTAGGTCTGGGAAGCCAGGAAATAAACAAGCAGCCTCTGCCTTCAGAGAAACATTGAGCTTACCTAAGTGAAACAGTGTGGGTCAAATGGTGATTATTGGGTTCAAAACAAAATGAAATCGTCTAGTTTGGTGTGTAACAAACTCTCCAAGGTCACTGGCATGAAGTGTCACATATCCTGATGCTCATGTGCTATGGAGTAACCCTTCTGTATGCTGTGAACATATGTTGCTCTCATTGGTTCATAATAAAAGTTGCTTTGGCCTATAATAAGGCAAATTATAGCTAGGCTGGAAAGCCAAACTGAATACAGGGAAAAAGAAGGGCAGCATCAAGAAAGACTCAAGCCAGCCACCCAAGGAAAAAGATGCTATCAGACCAGTAAAAGACATGGCCATGTGGAAATACATAGATTAATACAAAAAGGTTAATTTAAATGTGGAGCTAGTTAGTAATAAGCCTGAACTATAGGCCAAACAGTTTGTAATTAATATTAAGCCTCTATGTGATTATTTCTAAGGAACTTCTGGGTAGAGTGGGACAGAGAAACCTCTTTTACACTCATGAGCCTGAAGATTAAATGGGTAGCAGAGCTGAGCCTGGGGAGGTGATTTTGCTTCACATTCTATAGTCAGCTAGGCTTTAGAGTCTTGATAAACCTGAGTTTTTGAGTTTTCTTCAGTTTCCCATGATTTCCATTCTGAGACTGTCTAAGTTGCATTTCTATTGCTCTGACAAAGCACTATGACCAAGGCAACTTACAGGAGAAACCATTTAATGGAGGCTTACAGTTTTAGAGGGTGAGCCCATGATCATCATGGTAGGGAACATGAACAGGCAGGCAAGCATGTTGCTAGAGCAATAGTTGAGAGATTACATCCGTATGAGATGCACAGTGCTATGGGGAAACCCTTCATCCAGTAGACTTTAAGATACTAACCTACTTTAGGCATGATCTCATGTACTTTATATGCAGATAAAATGCATGCATGGGTCCATTGGCTGCTGGATTCAGTTCCAGTTCCTTATGTAAAGGACTGTGGATTGCTACTCTTTCTGTGAGTTTATCCCCTAATAAATTCTGTGTTGTTAAACCTTAATGAATAAGCCATTATTATACTCCAATACTCCATTCTGGGCTAGTGTAGAAATTTTTCATACTGTAACTAGAGAGAGAGAGAGAGAGAGAGAGAGAGAGAGAGAGAGAGAGAGAGAGAGAGAGATAACTAGGAATGGGCTGGAATTTGAAATCTTAAACCCCGCCCCATCCTCTTCCAACAAAGTTATACCTTCTAATCCTTCCCAAACATTTCTACCAACTAGGGTCCCAGAATTCAAGCATATGAGCCTGTGGAAGTCATTCTCAGTCAAACCACCAGAGACCCAGATGGAAAAGACAGTTCTGACTCTGGGCCTCATTCCTCATATCAGTGTCAGAGTAGTTTGGCAAGAAGATCCATGTGATGCCTTTTAAGATATAAACTTACAACTGGGCGGTGGTGGCACATGCTTATAATCCCATCACTTGGGAGGCTGAGGCAGGTGGATCTCTGTGGATTTGAGGTCACCCTGGTCTACAAAGCAAGTTCTAAGACAGTTAGAGCTGTTATACAGAGAAACTCTGTCTCAAAAGAAAAAAAAAACAACAAAAAAGATGTACAATTACAAATGAAGATTGTTCTACCTACCCACATTCTATCAAACAAGCAAATGTCCAGCCGACTGTAGTGAGATCAAAATCAAAGAGAAGGCCATATACTCTAGCTTTGGTGGAAATAATTATATAATGCAAACTGGTTTAGGGAAAAGAAGAAACATCCACATTGTGGGAATACAAATTCAGCATCTGCACTGTATCTTGCAAGAAATTACCCAAGATATTAAATATACAAACATAAATAAAAGTGAATTCCATTATCTTTGCTTACACTAGGAAACAGCTAGATACCCAATGTTGCTTCCAGACAATGCTCTGGGAGAGGATATCTGGGGCAGAGACAAAGAGGTGACTGTCTATGTCAGAAAGAGTGGATGGCATCCCAGTTCTCAAAGGAAATGATGCATGCTGAGACGGAAGTCAGATGTGATCCTGGGATGGTAAGAAGCCAGACTAGGTTCTGACTTCCTGGTCTGGGGTTGGTTCTTAGGAGAGGAGAAACAAAGTTCTACTAGCCATATAGTCCTGTGGTGGAACTGAAGGTAATTCATCTTTCCAAAACTCATACTTCTTCCCATCCTCACGCATTGAGTACCAGTCAGTGTTGAATAAAGTCAACATCTGGAGGTTGGTTCACAGTAAACCAGTCAGCTAGTGCAACAGACTCCCTGTTCCTTCTCCATGTGAGTCTCCTGTTGGTACTTTAATCAGGAAAATGCACTTCCTTTGGGGCTATTGAATGAAAGTGATTGTTCTATATAGTCTGGGGAAAAAACTATGATAGCCATGTTTTGGGTTTATGAATGAGTTTATTAATTAAAAAGCATGCCAAAGTAAAATAATAAATACCAAGAGATAGATGATGTGGGAATTAGGAGACTGCTCATTTTTTTCCCAGCTATCCAGACCTGAATAATCATACAGAAATTATATTAATTACAACACTGTTTGGCCTATTAGCTAAGGTTTCTTATTAACTAACTCTTACATCTTAAATTAACCCATTTCTATTATTTTTTTTAACACGAGTCTCATGGTTTGTTACCTCTTGCTTTTTGGCAGCTCCATGGCATCTGCCTCCTTTGGCAGCCACATGGTGTCTCTTTGGCTCTGCCTACTCTATCTATATATCTCTATTTGGACGTCCCCCTTGCCTTTGTTCTGTTAAACCATTGGCCAAAACAGATTCTTTATTAACCAATGATAATAAAGCATATTCATAGCATACAGAGGGGAATCCCACATCAGATGGACAGATAGATAGATAAGATAAAGAAAATCTTCAAATTGGATACTCAAAACATGGAGCAAAGCAAGTGTGGAAGCCTGCTTGAGGTTCTAGATGTATCATATCTCTCTATGTACACACACTCTCTTGAGTTTTCTAGAAAGGATTCCTACTGTACATTGTTCTCCCTTTGTAGACAGGCTACTATTAACTGCCAGATGCAGTTTTTTTCTGAGATAACCTGTTTAGGTGCAAGATTTTACTTGCTATAGATTTATAAAGACTTATTTTTATTAATTTTAATTATGTGTATGTTGCACAGAGAGCAGGGGGAGGGCCCTTTGTTTGACCCTGGCCATCTGGCTAGCTTACACCTGAAATAATCACACAGGAACTATGTGATTAAACACTGCCTGGCCCATTAGCTCTAACTTCTTATTGGCTAATTCTTACATCTTAATTTAACCCATTTTCATTAATCTGTGTATTGCCACATAACTGTGGCTTACCGGCAAGATTCTAACCAGCATCTGTCCCAAGCAGGAGATCCATGGCGTCTGCCACTCTGCCCTTCTTCCCAGTACTTAGTTCTGTCTACTCTGCCTACGTAAGTGCTGCCCCATCAAAAGGCCAAGGCAGTTTTCTTTTTTCGACCAATAAAAGCAACACATAAGCAGAAGGACCTCCTACACCATGCGTATTTGTTGCAGGTGTGAGTGAGGCCAGAGCCATCAGCTCCCTGTGGAGCTGGAGTTCCAGGAGGTTGTGAGCCACTGGATGTGGCTTCTGAGAGTTGAAGCTGGTTCCTCTGCAGGAGCTGTACAACATGCTCTTAAGCACTGTACCATCTCTTCGAGTCCCTTACCCATTATATTTTAATGTATAATCTATCCACGATCTTCGAAAAAAATGTCTGCTTCACCACGCCAGACCGCGGAAAGAACAATTGTTTGCAGAATTGTTTGAGTCTATGATGTGCTTAGACACTGAACATAGCTCTACAATTAAGTTCCCTGGGAAGTTGCAAGCATTAGATGTGGATGCAGACATAACTCAGGGACAGAGCTTATTGAGAGTCAATGAGCTATTCAGGTAACGGATGCTTTGATGAGAGTGAGAGGGGCCAGAATCTACCCCTGCATGTTTGGGAAAGACTTGAAAGTGAGGATGAGCTCTGAATACATCGTGAAGAAGTTTTAGGGCAATGGAAGAAGGTGGCTTCTGATTGCATTTAGGCTTTCAAGAGTCCTTTGTGGTTTGTAAAGAAACTGGTTCCTATTTTCTTTAATTGAAAAGGGTTTCCCTGAGGTAAATGCAAGAGGTTTGGTTGAAACAACTAAAATTGCGGAAACAATCAAGTGGAAATCAGAGAGAGAGGAAGAGAAAGAGGATTTCAAAGAGGAACTTCCCCACTCACAGGTCTGGGGAGGAGACCACTCAGAAATGTGAAGTCAGAGAAGCGGTCCATATGGCAAACACTAAAAAGGGTCAGGTATTCTCCTCTGCCGAGAATGCCTCACATCTACTGAACTTGTCACACATGGAAAAAGATGTGGTGACATTCTCAAAGATCAGAGTCCTGGGAAAATGCAGACTTGATGTACTACAGCAAGAGAAGACATAAACATCTTTGTGTGTGAGATGCTTTGTAAAAATTCAGGAGAAAGAGAAAGAGAGAGAAAAAAAGAGAGACTGTGAGAGAGAGAGAGAGAGAGAGGAGAGAGGTGTTGAGACTTTACCTTGCACAGGCTTACATGTAAAGTTCATCTTTATAAAGAATGATTGACAAGTAAAGCTGATATGTAGTCTAGATTCACTGTCTTGATCTCTGTGTATGCTGAGAAATGATCACCACCATCTCTCCAATTAACACATTCACCCTGATATCAAACAACACATTTGTTAACACCCATATCAGCATTTCCTTTTTAGCAATAATAAACAATTGTGATCTTGATCTTGCATTAACTGGCTTTTAACACATTCTCTATGAAGCCTGTTTGTGTGTGTGTATGCCCACCCCCCTCGGAAAATAGCATTAGAAAACTGCTCTAGTTTAGGCGATGTGAAAGCATTTGAACCCCATTAAAATACAGACATCTCTGTGTTTACCTTGCCTGAAAATGCTTTAAAGTGAAGGGAGATGGCAAATGTTCTCACGGTTCTCTCAGGTAACGGGGCACAGGGAGCCACAGTCTTTGCTTGAGAGCTCAACAGAAATTGAAGGAAGAGTTTCTAGAATCCAAACTAGACAAATAAACACAGCCCACAAATAAACACAGCCCTCTTTGTTTTAACATTGTATGTTTTTTACTTGTGTTACTAAAATCAAATCACTACCTAAACAATATTGCATAGGTATGGAAATGGAAATTTCATTGTAAAAATAAGCAAATAAATTAAAACTGGAGAGGAGAGCAACACAGGAAGGCTTTCGAGTCCTGGAGCTGGTGCCCTGGGTGATCATAAGTGGCCACTCACTGTGCTGACTGGCAAGCATGCCTCAGGGAAAGTTCCCCTAATCCACTTCTGTTCTTTGACTCATCAAAAGGGTCTGAAAGCAAGCAGTATCTTCAGGCACAGCACTTACCCAGCATGCAATCTGGTCCATTACAAGATGAGTAACATGTGAGTATGGGCATTGGACTTTATGGTATGTTCCAGCACTCAGAATCATCCCGTGTAGATGACACAATGGGCCTGGCTCATCCCTTCCAACCGCTCGATTGTGGGAAAGATGCCTTCCCTGGAGCAATTGGTAGCTGGATACAGTAGGCACTAAGGTGTCTACTGTAATGTGCTGCTTACAAACAGGGACCTGTTCTGAGAAATGTGTTCTTGTGTGAGTTTCAAGGTGTGCCTCAGTTATGCTACTGTGATTTGAATAAGAAGTGTGCTCCATAGACTCACACCTGAACGTGTGATCCACCGTCAAGGGCACTGTTTGGGATGGCTATAGAATCTTTAGCAGACAAGAGTGTTGCTGGAGGAAGTATATCACTGGGGGATAAACTCTGAGGTTTTGTTTGTTTGTTTTAGTCCAGCCCCTATTTCTTGTCCTTTTTTTCTCTCAACTTCCTGACTGCTGGGACTGGCTCCTGCTCCTAAGCCTCCCCTTCCATGATAGTCCATATGTCTTCTGGAATCATAAACCAAAATAAACCCTTTCTTCTTTAAACTGCATTGGGTGGAGTAGTCTATCACACCACCGAAAAGTAACCAATACACATGCCAGCAAGCAACTTACTATCAAGTTTCAAGGAAAGAACACACTCAACATTAAAACATCCAATAATAAACACATAAACTATTAACATAGTTATTTATCATATCCATTAAGCAGCATGTGCTGAACTTGAGTTTATGGTGCTGTGACAGACTGGCTGCCCCAGAGGCTTCTTTCCCAACATAGTACAGTGTGCACTGCCATCAGGAGGCATCAGCAGATTTCCCGTGTGCTTTATTGAGACTGAATTTTATGAAAGAGTAAAACCAGCTCCCCCCCATGCTCTCTAACTTCCTGTCTCTGTCTGTGACTTCCTCACCGCAGCAACACCATGTTGTTTACTCTAGAACTGCAAGATGAGTAAGTCTTATTTCTTTATAAAGTAACAAATCTTGTGTATTTTGTTATAGATATGGAAATGGACTATAAGAGATATCATTTCCAGAGGACAGATCAGACATGAGAAGTCATCCTCCACTCTGGTGGCTGGTGGACGCATTCACAAGCACGGATAGGTAGCCCTTAACTACCCTGATTAGTAAGTGTAATGACAGCCAGGTTAAATGGCATAGTTAATTAATTGATAATGACTAACTTAATTTTTATCAATTTATTCATAAAATCTACTAATTTATTATACCTTGTGTGATAACAAGGCGTATTTCCTTTATTCAGTAGAAAATAGACATGCAGTATATAAAACGTTAGAAAATGTGACGTTGAATTCTGGGAAAGAATTCGAATTTTTCTCATTGATTTTTCTGAGCAACCCCTTTCCCTCGGTTTTCCTGAACAGTGTGGTAGGATGGTTACTGGAATCGGAATCAATTCCTGAGGCCTCCATCAGTTCAGAAGGCTGTGGACTGCTCCCTGGACAGCCTTAGTGCTGGACTGTTGCTCACTGCTGAGGAGGTGGGGCTGTCTCTGTGCCTTTTCTCACTGTTGCTGTGCTTTCTGCTCTGCTTCCTGTGATTAATCACTTGCTCTCTATGCCTCCAGCTCCCTGCAAAATTAGGATGCAGCATAATACAACATAGTGTGGTGTCTATACAAGCTTGGCCTGCAGGGCATGGTCACAGGACGCTGGAGTATCTTTGTCTCCATTTCTGTTTGTTATTTTAGGATAAACTATGAGCCTTAATGTTAATTGTTTGGTTATTGTAATAGTATCTGAGTTTTCACATGCCGAGTAAGATTTGTGGGACATTTTTGACATTAGAAAACTTCAGAGATGGCCATGCCTCTTCTACAATCATTACCATTGGCGTGCAAATAAAAATGCAGTTGGTCATAATCTATGCAAAATATGGGTTATATAACTTGAATTATTCATCTGGAATGGATTTTCAGCACAGTGAGTGATTTTATACTTGACAATAAGTGATAAATAATAGTGATTTTGATGAATTCTCTTGGATGGATGGCTTATGGCAATGCATATAAAGTGGAAAGGCATTCCATCTTATGCTGAGATCACTACCCCAATACAAAGCAAACAGATCTGTGACTTGGCATCTGCTGTTAACAAGAATCTAATAGCCAAAGCAAAGAACTATGATTAAAATTCAAGAGCAATGGTCTTGAAAAAGTCACAAGTAGGAAGAGGGAGGATCAAAGATACATCAGCCTCTCTGACCTTAGCCTAGACTCTCCAGTGGGAGTCATGAGGTTCCACTGCCTGGAAATCACATGACATTAGCCTAGACTCTCCAGTGGGAGTCATGACGTTCCACTGCCTGGACACCACATGACCTTATCCCAGACTGTCCAGTGGGAGTCTTGAGGTCCCACCACAGACATGGTTAGCTGTCGTCAGTCTGAGGAAGGAGAAATTTCAGTTCCAGAGGAGGCAGGGAATAGTTGTGGTATTGATTCATTAAAACATCAGAGGCTAATGAAAGCACTTCTGGGGCAGTAGGATAAAACCGCAGACAGACTTAATATGTTCCTGAGGTCTGGTATCAACCACAAAGGGTCATCTGGAGAACATCTGCAATCATGATGTTTGTGTGTTATTTTGTTTGTGTCTATCAGGCAGATGGTAATGCAAAATCTTTAAAATATATGCTAAGAAAAAGACAAAGCATGCAGTAATCATTTTCAAAAATTGATATACCCAAGCCTGAAATTTTATAGACAGTTTATTGGGCTAATTTTAGTATCCTATCAATTTTTCATAAAAGAAAAAATATTGAAGATGAGTTTTAAAACCTAGCTTAGGACATAGTTTTTCTCTGTTCCTTACCCAAATCCCTTTAATTCTATTCCTCTTCGGAGTCTTGTCTCCTACCTTGTACGGCTGCTCATGGCTGCCTCCTGAATATCCCTCCTGCAGTATCTATGATGTAGGTCACCTCCTGCCTTGTATAGCATGCAGCTGAGCAAAGCCTGGTTCTCCTGTGCCCCAGAGTGTTCATATTCTACCTGCCCTTGTCATCAGTATGCCACCAATGCTAGACTATCATCACCACGGACTGTAGCTCATTGCTTTCATCTTTACACGGCTTAGAGAGGTTCAATATGTCAATTGGAACATCTGAGCAACCTGTCGTAGGTTCTGGGGCTCCTCTTCTGTGCGGAGAGTGAAAGGCACACTGTACTTACTTGGGGATGGGTTGTAGGACTGTGACTCACAGAGTGAGGACCCTCATAGCCACAAAGGTAGGGTGGGTTGCAGGTGGCATTGTCAAAGCAGCACTGAATATCATCTGTAGAATGGTGTTGATGTAGACAAACAGGCACGTTCAGACTTAAGGGGGGAAATAATTGGACATATTCCTACTAAAATCAGACACCTAATAGAAATACACTGTTGATGTGACTTTGGTTATGTAAGTTTTGAAAATATGCTAAGTCTTGAAGACAGAAGGAAACCAAAAGGAAAGTTAAAAAGGCAAATCATACAGAAAAAACACAAACATTTAAAAACAGTGCTACTGAAATTACATTAAAAATCATATGCCTTGAATAATACTAAACTATTATAAGTGAAACTGTGCTAATTAAAACATTAGTAAAATTGGCAAACTTATTCAAAAATTGTTTAAATGGGTAGGATCTGGGTCCTAGTTTAAGCCTCAAACTTGGGGACGGATAGACCTGGAAATTGTAATGGGTGCATGGAGGAGAGGATTAGGTGGGCTCATCCAGCTACACCCTCATGAAAGTTATGCAGTATCTGGTTGGGCAGAGAAGTTAAATTTGATGCACCTGTGTATCCTTAATCGCAGGAATTCTATGAAAGCAATTTGCTATATTTTCTTTTCTTTCCTTTACTATTTGTTACCATAATTAATTACTTTGCTGTACTGGGGTTTGAACACAGAGTCATGCTCATGTCAAGCGCTTTCTGTCAGTGAGCTTTGTCCTCAGCCTCATAACCTCCGCACTCCTTACAACTGGTTAATAATTCCATCCTTTTGATATCTGCTTTGTTGTCCACTTAATGGTATTTTTCTTTGTTATGTGTTATTTTTCTCTGCTTCATTATTTTCTGCTCATGTTTGTTTACATATTCAGAGGGAAGCTAACTTTATTAATGTTTGGGTTTATTCCTTTGCTATGGTGTATAAAATAACTCTCATTTTCTAGATGTTTAATACTTGGTACAAAAATGAAGTTTAAATGGATTTATTCTTCATTATGATTCAGGAGAAAAATGTTCTTTAACTTAACATTTATTAAGATATATATTTCTTATTCTCCAAGTATACAGTTTTTAAAAATAATCTTTACATTGGCTAGTTATCTGCTTTATAGCAAGGCTATATGGTCAAAAAGAACAGGCTTCATACAATTTCCACTCTTTCAGATTTGCTGATGGTTTATTATTATACTACAGTATCATTTCAATTTTTTAAATGTTGCAGGTCCCTGTAAGAATGTGTCTTCTTCAGTGTTGTCTGCAATGTTATGTTTTTCAGTTATAAATACGTCAATCATGTTGATCTAGTGTCTCAAATGCTTATTTGTCTGCTTTTAGGAAACCAAATTTGGTAGGAGCTGCGCAAACGTCTCCCACTACAGCTTTGCACTTTTCTGTTTGTTCTTACAGATCTGTCTGCATCTTGAAATATAAAAGTCAAGAGTCATTTTGCTTCCCCAGCTCGTGGAGATAACGGTTTGAAATGATTCTCTTTAGACGTCTTGGCTACCTCTGTTATAACACTTCTTTCTGATGACTTGAGCTTCTTCAAACACAATGAATATATAAGGGTACGATTTGAGAAAAGTATTAATTCCATGCTCATTTGTGTGCTTTTGTGCCTGAGAAACAATGAGTGCAATTACACCAAGACAAAAGAATAGCACACACAAGATACATATACCACATACCATATCATATCATATCCTATCATATCTACATTCTACCACATGCCCACCATACTTTGTATACACACACACTTGCACACAAGTGCACACATATGCACACACATACACACACTAACCCACCACACCACACTCTTTCTGTAACAAAGCACCAAATCTACAAACACCTTGAGCTGGGCCTCCTGACCCTCCTCTTTCTCAGGAGCCCTGGGTTGTCTGTTTCCCATTTAAAACACACAAACTGGGATTGCTATTCCCTCTGCTTTGAAATCTATTTGACTTATTCTAACGTTGTTTGACATAGACATATTTTTATCTTTCACCTCTTTACTTTCCAGTTTTGTATATATTCATTGCAATTTATATCTTGCAAAGAGCGTGTGCTGGAAAACCCTTTATTCTTGAACTCTCTGTTAAAACATGCCTTTCATTGGCTGTGGTCAATGATGCTTTAGATCTAAAGAAGCTCTTGGTGCTAATAGCTGCCTTGCAGCATCGTGTGCTTTATTACAGTTTTTCTTGCCCAGTTTCCTCCTGCTTATTCTCCTCTCTAGCACTCTTTTGGAATGTTGTCTTCTTCTTATTGTTACTAAAACAGAAAATTTTAGTTCTTGAACAGTGTTTGGTTCATACCAAAATGGAGCAAGAAAGAAGACAATCCCTTGTCCTGACTTTCCACACCTGTACTCTCCCACCATCAGGACCCCATACCACCACAGAGCATTTTAAAAATTAATGGGTGGATTTCGGTCCATCCCATTCTTGTTGTCGCTTTTTCGATGGGTTCTGACAAATCCTTTTTCTCTTGGTGGCTCTGAAAGTCGGTCTAGTTATTTCATTGTCACTCCAGTTCTGACTACAGCTGTGCCCTAACTCAGTGTTAAGTAGGAACTGCTTCCTTACCCTGAGATCTTCACCTAGCTGCTCTCATCTGCCACTGCGACCGGGACAGGAAGAATCCACGTGTCAGACCCTTTGAAGATGCCCTGTGATTTAAGGATACTATCTGTCTTTTTCGTGGAACCACATGCCAGTAGCTCTGAGCTCTTTATTCTTTCTGAGTCTCTTGGCTCTGTGCCTTCAGAGCTTCCATTAAGGCATGTGCATTTCAGCAAATGTCTTTTTTATATTAATATTATTTTACCTGGAATTGTCTCCACCTGCCTTTATTCTTCTCGGGAATATAAATAAGTATAGGACTTTAGTCTGGTAATCATTTCTGTTGTTGTTGTTCAGATATTGAATATATCAGTCCTGTGTATTATGGCTCCTGTTGTTAGAGGAATTGACTGTCAATTGGACCCCAGCTCCCGTGAAGGAGCCGTCATTCTAATCGTAATTTTCTGTGATATCAGTGAGAGATGTATGCATGTTTTCCTTTATTGAACTCGGTGAACCTCTTCAGTCTATTTACGGATTCATCTAAGCTGAAATATTCTCATATATTCTCTTTCAGTATTTTTATCTTTGCATTTGATTTTGCTGTCTAGACTGTTTTTTCCCATGAAAGTTACGATTCGTCAATTTTCTCTTTAATGTTCTCTAAAATGCTTTGAAGCTTATCCTTTCCATTCTTAATTCTCAATACTGTGTGAGTTTTTTGTCTTCATCACTTCCTCTTTCTCAAATTTACTATTTTTTGTAATATGATCTTTCCCACCATATTTCCAGCTTTTCCTTTATTTATTTTAGTGTGGTGAACATATCTTAGCAAGCTTCAGTCTTTTCATGTATTTTTAGTGTTTATTGTTTCTCATTATTCTAGGATATGGATCTTGTTTTTTCTGCTCTATTGGGGAAACAGTTTTCAGTATTAATGTGAGGTTGTAAAACTCGGACTTCAGTTCTGTTTCTTGCCCACTTCATCCTGCTTAGTAGGGAAGCCATAAGCCTAGGGAGAGGCAGTCTGATTTTGTGGATTTTCAAACTTCTGGACCCTGCATCTGACATACTGGACATGCACATTTACCTGCATGAGAACTTTACCTATTTTCCTTTCTCTAACAATGAGAA
Organism: Ondatra zibethicus; assembly: GCA_004026605.1. Taxonomy (NCBI): domain Eukaryota; kingdom Metazoa; phylum Chordata; class Mammalia; order Rodentia; family Cricetidae; genus Ondatra; species Ondatra zibethicus. Next base: position 29,647 of record PVIU01013337.1, on the reverse strand, counting down.
TCTAAGACAGCAAGGAGGAGGGGTGTTTACTTAAGCAGACTGCCACACAAAACCTGTGAAAGGGTTGGAGGATGGCTCTTAGGAAAGCTGGGAGCTACATATGTCATTTGGGGCTTCTGTGATCCACTAGGAAGAACCTAAGCTGAGGTTGACAAACATGAGAGTATTCTCTGGAGACCTGCCACAGGTGAAACTGGCCTTTGGAGGCAGGGGCTTCTATTGTCTACCACTGGTCCAAGTGGAAAGCATCTAGGGACCTCAGGACCCAGGCTTCCTCATGCAGAAATATAAAGAAGACAGAGGGGATGGAGAGTGAAGGTCTGCAAGCGAACCGTGTTTCAGTTCAATGTCCAGCACTTGAAGTTCAGGGGGATTTTTGGCTCATAGAATGAAGAGACATCAAGGTCATGTCTTTCTAATAGAGCAGGGCTGGTCTACACAAATTCAGTTTCTCTTTGGGAACAAATTCATGGCTTACTTGCTGTTTCTACAAGAATGGCAGCAGCTGGGCAGGGCAGGGAGGGGGTGGCTTATCATTGATTTACCTTCTCTGAATATTAACTCTGTAATTTTCTCTTATCCTGTGGCTTTTTGATCCTTTCCACATTTAATAAGCTTATTTTGCTGTACGTGAGGGATATGTGTATGTATATGATTGTGTAATATAGTTAGGTGCAATACACACTTGTTGGGTATAGACATTCATGCGTGTGTGGAGACCAGAGGTGGGTACCAGTATCTTCTGCTGCTATTTATCTACCCTAGTTTCTGAGAGAAGGTCTCTCACTGAATGTCACCAGTTCAACCAGATTGGCCAGCAAACTCCAGCGATCCTTCCAATTCCAACTCCTTCCCTCAACTCACACTTCAGCACCTGGCTTTTTATGTGGATTCTGGGGATTGGACTGGAGTCCTCTGGATTTTGTGGCCAGCATGTTACTGGCCACTGTATCCACAGCCCATTTGCCCATGTTCTCAGTTTCTCTCATTGAGAATGTTGATAACAAGCATGTACACACTTTTATAAACTGTGAGATTCCTGAGCTGGGGATATAGAACAAGGGGAAAATATTTTCTGGCATACATGGGCTCTTGGTTAAACTTTTGGAACCACAGCAAAACAAACAAACAAATAAACAAACAAACACAATGTGAAAGTCCTGTATTGTCTTGAGTAAGTGATGTTTCAGTCAGTGATAGAATTAACAAGTATCATCCTGATCCCTAATTTTTTTCCAAGTAAAATGAACAAATTATGAGAGTCTGTAAGGGAAGACCCTCCACTCGACAACTAGAACACTAGAAAGAAATGGGAAGCTTCATTTTGGTGAGTTCAAAGTCTTTGCTGGTATTTTTATTTTCTATCTTCCTTTTTTATTCTGATGGAAAAAAACATCGTTTCTTACTTCAACATATTTCCCCTAAATGATGTTTCCCCAATCTTGATTAATTAAGGAAAATAATGCAGAAAGTGATTGACATATTAAAAATAATCTAACAAACTGTGATTTCCTAGAAAAAGAAAACAACCATAAAGTATAACAAAATTCCTTTTTACCAAAACAAAATCAGACTATCTTATCCTGAAGAAACAAGTAATCTCCACACTGACGCCTTTGAAGGATGAACATCAGTAGATCGCGTCTTTGCCTAGAGTTGATTGACATGCACGCCCCATCCCCAGCAGAGAAGAAACTGCCACATACCCAGACGGATCATTTCCATGCCACAGTCCCCCAGCGCATACTGCTCATCACCAAAGAAGACTGTGAACCTTATAGAATTAGCTTCCTTACTAGGGAGAAAAATCCCATACCTAAGGTAATCCTGAAACCGCTTACATAGAAAAGACAACAATTAGTTCAAGGTGTGCAATATTTGCTTCAGGAATTTGGGGGTGGGTGTCTTCTTTCTATTAGCCACTGTTTGTTTGCTTGCTTGTTTTATAAAATGGAATATAATTTGCTGCTACAGAATTTTATGTCTCTCTTTAAAGTATCCACCTTTAAAGGGATAAGTATTCCCTTTGCAGTTTTCAGAAGTAAATTGCGTATAGAAAGGGAAGTCTCCTTCAGAATTGAAAGTATAAAATCATAGAAATTTATGGAAGCATCCTCCTTTGTTGGTTACTCATCTTGCTCTTACACACTCCCTACCTTGGTACTGAAGTCATGAATTGATAGCAAAATAAACATTGCTTAAATATAACTGCCCTTTCCTATCCATGGGCATCTGGGACAACCTAAATACCAAACAAAGTGAACGCTCACACATTCACAGGAAATGTATGGAATACACACACAACCCATACACTCCAAGTCACTCCTAGCTTGCTAGTAACGGCTAACACAACAAATGTAGTATGCACATAGTGGAATTTTTATGGGAATAATCACAAAAATCTATTCATGTTTAGGAGGAATGCAGTTCTTCAAACATTTACAGTTCCCGATTGGTTGAATCCATGTGTGTGGATTAGCAGTGTGTTAGCAGTGTGAGACATACAGCAAGATGAGGCACATACACTTTCAGAATCTAATTTCATCTAGGAGAATCAGAGGTTTGCTGCAGGAAAAGAAAATTTATGCAAAGAAAGTTTGAAAAGTGTGAAGTTGGATTCTGGTAAAATAGGCATGTCCCAGTCAAACTGAGGACGATTCATTTACTATGGGACTATCAAACTGGAGGTTTGGGTTCTGGCTTTGATTTTTTGTTGTTCTTTCTTTCTTTGAGTGGGGGAAAACTAGAATTTATCAATGCAGGTTGTGCTCTAGAACCCAAAATTCTTAATCTGTAGCACATTGACATCTGGAAAAGTTCACAATCCAGAACATTTTGAGCACTGACCAGATGCGCCAAGTGTGAAATCCCACAATTGACTTCTCATCATGGACTTCTGTGAAACCATAGGCTCATGAAAAAGGTATGAAATTATATTTGGGGCATCTCCAGGTAGGTTATATGATACATAAGTGAATTTAAAAATAATGATTGACTATTTTGTAAAGTGATAGGTGCCCTGTCCTGGTTTAGGTAACTAAATGTTGAAGAAAGAAGGCATAGACTTTTGTATGAATTGATGCTTAACTATCATGTATCATGGTAGAAAGTTAGGAGACAAGCTAGGGTGGGGGAAGGCATGTGCTGGTGGATAGATCAGACTGATCCCAGCTCAAGAGTCTTTGGTTCTAGGTGTTGGGGAAGGTGTGACTGAGACCCCTGAAGGACCATGAGGATGGACCCTTGAACATTTGATGTAGTTGCTAAAGAAAGACTCAGGGGTGATTATCTACGTACTTTTGCTTGCTTACATGCCTTGAATTTGGAAATTCTTGTGTTTCAGCGATAGTTATGCTAGGTCAGGGATTAGGAGGCAAGGTTTGCATCCTATTTCTGTTACAGACCAACTAGATATCTTTGAGCAAGTCATTATACTTTTTAGGGCCCTTCGGCTTTCTTATTACAATGGAGAGTGGAGATGAGGTGTTGCATGATGGGTGGATGTGTTGTTGTAGCGGCTCTCTCAGTTTTTGTCTTTGTAAAGGAAAAAAATTCAGTGTACAAATATCCACTGTTGAACTCCCTAACCTCTTTCATGTAAGGCAATCCAATAAATCCTCTTTTATATTATATATTATTGGTTATATATATATAATTGGATATATATTTATATATAGATATATACAATTGGTTATGTTCCTTTAAAAAAGCCTAACTAGTACATTGATATTTGTACTAGTTATATACAAAATGTATTAGTTACATACAACATATATGCAAAAAATAATTTCTAAAATGATTTTTAAGTCAGCTCTTCATCTTACTTTATATTGAAGAAAGCAATACCTAGTGATCTAGAGGATAGTTCTCTATATTACAGCAAATCAGTGAGAAATTCAAGTTGAGACTGAAGGCTCCTGCAGCTTAGCATCATTTGTGTGCTGCCTTCATCTTCACCTTCCCTTTAACATGAAGCATTAATGTTTAAGAGGCAATGCAGATGTGAGAAGGAACCTGGCATCCCATTCAATGGATGTGACTTGAAATGAGACTCTCTGCATTAGTAACTGGTGTTGCTGGGACAAAATACCTGACAAAGTGAATAGAGGAAGGAAGGGTGTGTGTGGGCTCATGGTTCAAGCATGTAGTCCCTCATGGAAAGGAAGACTTGGGGCAGGAATGTGATGGGGCTGCTTACATGTGTCCACAGCCAGGGAGCTGAAAGAGACGAATGCTGGTGTTCAGCTCACGTCCTACCTTTTATCCCATCTGGGACACCGAAGCCGTGGAATGATGCCACACAAATTCAGGGTAGATATTTTCTTCTCAGTTAAATATTTCTGGGAACATCTCTACAGATATACCAAGAGGTGAGTCTCCATGGTGATTTGATGCTATCTTTGAAGGTTTATCTGAGCTTGTGTCTTCTCATCTGTACAAAGTGATGGGAACACCTGCTCGAACAGGTCATCCTGAGTCTAGAGCAACATATGGTGTGAAAGCAGTCTGCACACAGTGCGGATACAGTAATCCTGAAATTGTACCTGGAAAGTTCTAGAAGTTGTCTTTTTGTAGGTCTAACCATACAGTGTTATTCAAACATGACTATGCAGAAATATATTCAAAATGTTTTTTTTTCAAAGAGATTAGTGTGTGTTCACAAGACCAGAGCATGCTCAATGTGGTTAACCTACTACTGAGAGCAGAATTTCAAGCCATCCCACTAGCCAGGCCATTACCCACAGTGTCCACAGAAGCCATTCTTGGCAAGAAAGGCCTGTCTATGTAGAGTGAGAAGAAGGCTGTTATGGACACTGTATTAGAAATCCTCACATGCAGAGAGCAGCTCTGAGCAGCCACCTCCTCATCCTAGCATGGTATACATTGAGCAGGCTATTGCCTTTCTCTGGTTTGAGCATGCTCACATACTCTGCCATCACTGTTCCCATCATTTTTTTATTGCAATTATTGCCTGTTTATTTGTGTGTGTGTGTGTGTGTGTGTGTGTGTGTGTGTGTGTGTGTGTGTGTACGTACCGTTGTGAAGTTGTGGAAGGCAGAGGGAAAATTTTGGGACTTGGTCCTCTCTACCAACTAAGTGTGTCCTGGGGATCAAACTCAGATCCTCAGCCTGGTGGCAAGCACTTTTATCCCCTGAGCCATCTTGCAGGTCCTCATCTTTTGATATTTTTGTTTGTTTGTTTGAAGCATCTTTTGATTCTTATTAGAAGTAAATATTCAGACTCCCATGGTTTTGTTGTATAGACAGAATATCTCCAGATTACATCACCAAACACATTTTGAGATCTTGTTAAATCAGGACATAATTATATTACTATAACTTTACACAAATGCAGGCCCTTCTTTAAAACATGAGGAAGTGACTCTCCCTTGAGCAGTTCATGTCTTACTTGGGTACTTCTTACTTTCCGTGACTTTTGCTTTAAGTCCGCGCACTCAGATGCGCCTTATTTCCTCTGAGCACCTCTGTCTCTCCCCACCCTTCTGATTAAGCCAATCTAAAATATCATTAATAAAATCCCCAATCCTGTTCTACAAAAATTGCCAATTAAATACACTAGCAACTTATTACTAGTTCTGAGCTTCACTGAAAATATATTATTAAAATAGATGTAGAATTTAGAGACTTGATTAAAAATCATGCTTGTAATCTAAGTTTTCCCTTGACATATTATATAAAACCTTTGGTCAGAAAACAGGAGTATCTGGATTTTGATAAATTTAATGAATATAAAGTAAACTTGGAATTGTTTGAATGGAAAGGAGCATGCAAGCTGATTTCTGGATTGATGCTCCCAGATGAATCTCTGTGAATGTTCTTCTCTCTTGACTCTGCCTTGCTTCTTCTTTGCTTAGTAATTTAGTTAAAAAAGATAGAGGTGAGTGTTCATCAAATAATTTTAATGATGATTTTAAACACACTGCAATTTGCTGAGCACTGGCCATTTGATAGCAAATTGGGATTGACTCTACATCTCAAACATCTCGGATTATTGGGTTGATTAGAGTTGGAGAAGGCACACATGCATGTGTTATGAGGAACATTCTGCCATGATTGCTCATAGAACTCATCACCAGTAGCAGCGAGAGAAGTGCAGATTCAAATGAGATTATTTGCCTGTCTGCTACTGTCATCTACACCCTTTTAGTTGAGCAGTGCTATAGTACAAGGTGGCATCTCACTAAAGGGATTCCATGAACATGGGTGTGTGAGAACTTCCCTTTGGAGAAAGAATTCTGTGTGTGTTTTTTTTAAAGTTCCCTGGTATCAAAGTAAACTGTGCCCCTTCCACAGCACAGCTCATGGTAGTGAAGTCTACAGTACCAGTCTGCCCCGCTGAAATTTTTTCTTTTCCTGGGTGTAGATTAGGCATAGCATAGCTCAGATGTGTTCATGACCCTGGGTTAAAGGGAGAGGGAGACAGAGAATATGATTATGGGAATGAAGGTTTGAAAGCTGTTTGAGTTTTTATTTGAGAAACATAAAATGAATTCCTAGGCACCTTTCACCTAATGCTGGAATCCTTTCTTTGTATCAAAATCACATCATACTTTATTCCAAAACTTTACTGAGCAAATTCTTCAAGTGTTCTTCCTGTGCCGGAAGAACGGATGGTGTTCCTTTGAATGGAAGTTTCTCAGTGCCTTACAATTAGGCTTTCACCATAAGCTGGATCACTATCACAAGGCTGTCTCCTGGATCTATAAGTAATTGGGTGTACAGACCAACACTGTGTGTCTTTATCTGTCCTATGACAGGTAGACACCTGTAAGGGAGACCTTAGATGATCAAAGATTAACCTGATATGTTTTAAAGATGGTTGAAGGACATGGAGTTTCCATTGAGACATTAACATGTTCTTTCTCTCAGAAAAGATACATTTGACTCATCTGTCCTCCTCTCTATCCCCATATTTGATTCCTTGCTCTCCTTGTGAGTGATGTGCCAATTCCCCACCTGACTGATCTGGGTGTGCTGCTGGCTCACTGTGACAATGGAATTACTTCCTCACTGATTACCCTTCAGAAAACAGTCTGATTTTTCTGCCTTGAAATGTCAAGAGTTCTCTCCATGTCTGGTAAAAAAATAAATAAATAAAGTCCCAGTGGCTGGAAAAGAAAATAAGATCAGGTCTAATGCTTTGATTTTATTCTGGCAAATGAATATTTCTCTCTAAGAAACACCCTGCCTTCTGATCATCTGGAGGAATGCAGGGGCAGGAGCAACTTCATCTGGGAGTGGAGCAAAGGTCACCATGGTGGGTGTGACTTCTGATAGAGAGAAAGCTTGCTTATCCTATGATTATGCCTGTTGCACTGGACCTGATTACTTTGAAATTTTGTTATTCAAGTATTTCAGACCCATCGAAATGCTACTGCACACTTTCCCAAGGTGGGGTGATGTTAGGGTATTAGCACATTTTTAAGGCTAATATGTGAACCTTAATGTTTCTGACTGTGGTATGTTTTTGCTGCTCCAGTATGTCTAGTAGAGCATCTCTACTGATAGCTGCATGTTTGTGCTTCCTCTGTCCATTTGACCTCTGACTGTGATGGTTGTTTGTGTGTCAGTGTTAGGCTGAACAATGCCCAGACACAAGCATTATTTCTGCATGTGATCATGAGAGTGTTTCTGTCAAAGACTACAGTACTCATGCATGTGAGTGGCAACAGAATCTTTCTCTGAGATGAACCACTGTCTTAGGTGATGTGAGATGCCCCTTTACATGCTGTGAATAGTTTTATTACCAACAAATAAGCTGATTTTGCCAATAGTCAGGCAGAATAGAACCAGGTGGGAAATCCAAACAAAGATACAGAGACAAAAGAAGGTGGAGTCTGGGAGACAGCAGCAGCTGGCAGAGAAGCAACATGTGAGGTAATAAGGCATGTGCCTTGTTGTAAAATATAGAGTAATAGAAATGGGTTAATTTAAGTTGTAAGAGTTAGTTAATAATAAGCCTGAGCTAAGAAACTAAAGAGTTTGTAATTAATATTAAGCCTCAGAGTGGTTATTCGGGAACTGGCGGGAGGGAGAGAAATCTTCAGTTACACTTAGGTAGGATTTTTTTTCTGTGAGGAGACACTATGACCACAGCAACTCTTATAAAGTATACATTCAATTGTGGGCGCTCACTTACAGTTCAGAGGTTTAGTCCATCATGGCAGAAAGCATGGAGGCATTCAGGCAGATGTGATGCTGAAGTGGATAGTCCTACATCTTCACTCAGAGGCATTAGGAAATTCACTGCCTGTCACACTGAGTGAAGCTTGAGAAAAAGACCTCAAAGCCTGCCCCCACAGTGACACACTTCCAGCAGAAGGTGTGCCCCCCCAGCCTCAAGGTCTGGATTAAAGGCATGCATCATCCACCCTCCTCCAACAAGACCATACTTCCTCTAACAAGGCCACACCACTTAATAGTGCCACTCCCTATGAGCTTATGGGGGCCAAATACATTCAAATGACCACAGCCACCCATCCTTTTTCTCACACCTGGATGTGGCATACCTGCTATTTAGAATTTCAGAATTAGTAACAATACCACTTACAGGTCTCCTGCCTCTACAGTCTCAAGACCTCAGTGTGGATCCTGTTGGTTCTCCTTCTTCGGGGAACCAGAATTAATACAGTATGGGAGTGTGAACCCACTTATAACCTAAAGATTCTAGAATATTCTCCTTAGTTTTGCTGTAAGAGCTTTGAATTTGGTGTCATCCCTTTGCTTAATTTTGTGTAGAGGAGGAGTTAAGAAGCATGGGTAGCTACCCCTCCCTCTACATACCATTTGTATGCATGTGTAATTGAACACTTACACAAACAGTCATGCACATGTGTATGCATAATACCCGTATGTTACTTATAGGATCCTTTGACATTTCCTGGAAATAAGCTATAATTTTTATCATCAGACATATTTGAACTCAAAATGGTAAGTTTAGTTTTAACATTTATTTCTCTTTGAAGATGTATAACCCTAGTATACAAGGACCTATTAAAAAGAGTGTTAGATTCTTATTGGAGGTTACTCAGTGGTTTCTAGGTGAAGGAAGTTATTGTCCTCTTCTGAGAGGTTGTAGGAATATCTAATTCTACCGTGGAAATCAATGTGTTTAAATCCAAGGGTAGATGTGATGCTAGGCACTACAAAAGAGCCTGAAAGTCTTTTAAGTAACCATTCATCTTTGACTAGGATATTAGAAACTGGAAGAAGTTAAAGGAGAGGTGGGTACTTGTAGAACCCATTGTCAGCCTGTAAGACATGAGAAAAGTAATGATTTGAAAAAGATGTAATGTCATTAATATAAATCATATAAAAAGGTCCCTAGTCTAGTGGGCTACTGAACACAAAAAAAGACAGGTCGACACAACCAAGAATCTTCCAATCTCTCTTTCTCTCTCTTGTGTGTGTTTCTCTCTCTCTCTATCTCTGTTTCTCTCTCTCTCTCTCTCTCTCTCTCTCTCTCTCTCTCTCTCTCTCTCTCATACACACACACACACACACACACACACAACACATGCAACCCAGACACATACTGCTCCCAAATGCAGACAGATACAGAAAACAATCCACTTCTGACACTGTTAATTTTTGATTAGACATTGTTCAGTACTTTAATGGGTTTGCTCTGGAAGTGTTCACAATGTGAAGCGAACTTGACTCTGGCCATTGCTGTGAGTCCAACCCTCCCCTTCTTCCTCTAGTGTGAGTCCCTTGAATCAGTCAAGTCCCGTAACCCTCAGTCAAGGACCACATTCACAATCAGCTGCACATCACACCAATAGTAGGGTACAGTTTAACTAAACTCTAACTGGGGACAATTATGGTCTATCATTTCTTTCATACTTATTCTCTTGGATGCCTCCTTTCCTTCCAATCAGGAGGCCAGCTGTGGAATCATGGAGCCCTGTCTCATTCCTGTACAGAGCTCCCATGATTCAGAACTGGTAACTCAGTTGTCCCCCTTTCTGCTCATCTCATTTCCTTTTTGTTCTTTAATGGCCTTTCTGGGTGCCTTGGTATCAGTCTTGTATTCAGTGATAATCTTTCTGTCTTAAGCATGCATGTGAGTACTTTTCATTCTGTTTGCAAAGTACCTCTTGCCATGCAGATGGAAGTTTCTGTCCCACCTGGTCTCGCAGCCATTCAGGCCCAAAGAAACACACAGATTCTAATATTAATTATAAACTGTTTGGCCTATTAGCTCAGGCTTATTATTAATTACCTGTTACTAAACTGACCTATAATTCTTGTCTATGTTTAGCCACATGGCTTGGTACCTTTTCTCAGTGAGGCAGTCTCATCTTGCTTCCTCTGCATCTGATTTCCTCTCCTCTTCCCAGAATTTTCTTAGTCTGGTCTCCCTGCCTACACTTTCTGCCTTGGGATCAGTCTTGTATTCAGTGATAATCTTCCTGTCTGAAACAGGCATGTGAGTAGTTTTCATTCCATTTGCAAAGTCCCTCTTGCCACATCATGTAATATATTCAAAGGCATGATATATAGGGGTCCAGTTTATGCCTACTACTATCTATAATTAACTCTATTAAACTAAACAGCAACCATAAGATAAATTAACAGTAGAATAATATGAAACACAATGCCTAAGGGCCACATTCACATCTCTGATAATTCCGGGGTTTAGCTCATTTGTCTGGTTCTAGCCAGACCTGTAGATTGGTGATCTGCACTCCCTGCCCCTCTATTCATCCATTCCTACCTCCCTACCTCCTCTTCCTCCCTGGCATTCCTTCACTGTTAGATTATCACACTATATGGTACAACTCTGGGCTCCACGACTCCTTTCACCGAAGAACAAATGAAGCTCATACTCTTTGCTATGGTAGCCAGCTCTGTTCCAAGTACCAGAGCTGAGATTCTGGGAGGATTGCCTCAAGCCTTTAGACAGAAAATCAGACATCAGGAGGACATAAACCTGGAAGACTAGACAATGGCTCCCTTAACTCGGTTGGATTTGAGGGATGGAGGTAAAGTGTCTCCTTCAGGGAGTTCTTGGGCCTTGTCATCTGTTAGCTCTGAGACGGCTCCAGGGCTGCTTCTGCAGATCTTTTTGACAACAGGACACATGATGATACAGCTTAAACAGATCCTGATGATAGTTCACTCTCAAGTTCTACGGAAGTGCACATGTAAAACCTCTGTCTATTTCCCCAGTGGCAGTGTCACATCCTGATGGAGAAACTTTCAGTAGACCCATGCCTGAGTGCTTCTACCTTGGCTTATCTGTTCCAACAGTTCTGAGATTGGCTGTGCCACTCTCAGGGCCCTCTGCTCTCTAAGCTCATTTCCTTGTCTGAGTTCAAATGCATAACATGGCATGTTCAAAATCAAATATAATCATATTCCCCTAAGTGGCCCATGCCTCTTCACTTTTTCAACTTCTCACAAATACAGTGCAAACCATTTGGCTGTTAGAAGTAGGGCTAGAAGTAGACCGAGGATTAAAAATAAATTATCTCTGCCCTTTTGTCTTTGTTAGCAGGGGAGCCATAGAGAACACAGGGCTCAGAGGACTGGAGCCCTGACTGCTAAGCCTAGACAACATATCAGTACTTCTTCCCAGGTCTCTAGTGAATGCTGTCAAATTAGCAGGAGCCACTGCAACGTATCAGCTGGCAGGTGAATCTTTGTTCTGAAGAATGACAGCTCCGAAAAGCCACTCTGACTTTGCTCACACCCCAAGGGTGGGTGTTGACATCCTGTTGTCAATGTAGAAGGAGATGCCGGAGATGCTCTGTTCCGGTGGGAACCATCTGTAGCAAGTAGGAAAACATGGGGCAGATGAGGGAAGGTCCCTGCTGCTTCCATGGCAAATCTTCTGCAGCGGAGACATGTGGGCTGTTTAGAGAGAGTACTATGTGACTATAATGAAGAGCGCAATACCACTGCGAAAGCAACGCAACATGTCTAGGGGGCGGCGCACACGCGCGTGTATGTGTGGATGTAGTAAGGGTCTCCTGGCCAGTTGGTTTTAAGGTTTCACCTCCCTCTGCCCTCGGATGGTGTGGTTGCAGGCACATTAGCCACAGAACCGGAACCGGCTCCCTGGTCCCTACCTTTTAAGCTTTTAGAGATGCACTTTCTGTCAGCACAGCTGGGGAGAGCTCCCTGATGGGAAGCCTCCCTTCTTCCCTGGCAGCTGGCAACCTCCCAGACTTTGTTACTCACTGCACTTACTTCACTTCACAGTATGAAGCACGTTTGTTAGGTTTTTAAATATTATTGTTGTTGTTTTTTTTAAATGGGTTTGTATTTTTTTGTAATACAAACTGACTTAGCTGACCCTTAGCATAGAGGAGGGCATCAAAACATTTGCTGAGTGACTCAAACATGCACCACACAGTGACATACGTATTTGCACAATTCCATTATTCTTAAAGAATATACTAGTTTTTCTTTCTACCCACTGCCTTAGTCCTTGCCTTTAAGAAAACACTACTTATAACAGCGAGAACATGAGAAGTTTTTCTGAGCATATTTTTTTGAGACAGGGTCACGTGTAGCCCAGGTCAGGTTCGAACTTACCTTGTAACAGAGTATGGCCTTGGGCATCTGACCCTCTTGCTTGTACTGTGCCTCTGGGATTATAGGTACTGGACAACAACACACATAGTAAATAAATGATGTGTTTTATATTAAACATTCCCAAGGGCTAGTCTCCATACAAGAGAGTTGTAAAGTAAGTGAAATGATCCTGGACCCAGGATGGGGTCTTATTCTGACAACCCTACCATTGTTGAAGTTCTTGTTAATTGAGTTTGCACAGGATCCCTTTGAGCTTGTGGCCATCAGAACTTATTCATAGCTCCATTTCCCCTCCTGCTAACCACTACAAGTCTACCTAAGAGCATCCTCTTCATAATCACAGAGTGTGTAATGTTTCCTGGTACCCTACCAGTGAATGTTCTTGGAACAAGTCTTGTACCACACAATATAACTGATGAGTGAGAAAGCTTCCTGTGTTGTCAGAAAAAGGACAAAGTTGGCATAGGAATAGCTTAACCTCTAGGGTGTTGGGAGTTGACTGGAACATGTCCTGGGTCACTTATTACTTTTATGTGATGTGTAGAGCAGCCTATAGTCTTGGTGTTCCAAAGCCTTCATCCTCAGCATCAGTGCTTAAACCTAAGGAAACCTAATCAATTGACAGACGTGATATCCATCTTCCCCAGATACTGGTCTAGAGGGAGAGTTAAACACTTACCTGCTGTAAGATCTTCCCAGGCTACTCTGGGGTCCTCAGCCTGGCTTTGTTACATTGACGACTTTTTGCATTTCCATCCCATTTCACTGCACCACAGATGATAACCTCTAAGAGGAACTCACCAAAGCAAATAGAGGACATGTCTTTTTCTGGAAATGACACTAACAGCAAATATTGATCTCACATGTCAAAGATAGAACCCATGTTTTAAGCTCTCTTTTCAACAGGAAGGTAGGCATGATTCCCTTATGCAGAGACCTAAAAATGTGGCAGAGATACCTCCTGCACAAGGTTACAGGGCATATGAATAGTGTAGTCAGATTTTACATCTGCAGACAGAACCTTCGTTCTCTGCTCACCACAGACGCTGCTAATTACCAGTGGTTGCACAGGCCATGTCTGTTTCCTTCAACATAGGACTCCTTTGCCTTGGTAATTATTTCTAGGTTTAACCATGATACTTCTTAATTACGGCTTCAGACGCCATGCCATATAACTCAACTATTTCTTAGTCCTCTTTCCAGCTTTTTGTATTGTGGAATATTATATCATAGAGTGAGCTGTTAGGGGGTTAGCGTGGGCAGGGTCCTGGCTTCCTGGTCCCATGCAAGTGCATGTGAAACCGGAGGACAGCAAACCTATCTGAGAGGGCTACTAAATTAACTGACACCTGCGTGCTGCCAATGTGACTATACTTCACTCAGCTGGGCAAGCTCCTTGAAAGACAAGCCACGCCCTGGCTTGCTGGGTTAGGAAACTGACTCATTGGAGTCTCAGTAGCTTCTACAAGACCATACATGTTAAATAACAGGGCTGGGGTAAAGTCTGGTGATCTGTATCTGGATCCCAGAGTTGGTTCTGTTCTCTGGAGAGGTTCATTATGGAGATACTGATCCGACAAGAACATTGGCTCTTGAGGAGGTGCCCCGGGATGCTACTGACACCACAAACGCAAGAAATTAATCCTATGTAGTCACAACTCATTCTTCCCCAGTCTATATGAAAGGGTTGTCCATAAACTAAAAAGGACAATGGGTGTAACATAGAGCAACCAATCATCAGACAGCTACTGAAATTTTAGATAAATTAATGAGTGGATTTACTAATAAAGAAAGAAAGGGAGAATTAAGTACATTTTTTTCAAATGTCCCAACAGTTGAACCAACTAGAAAAATGAAGACAATTCAGTGAGCAGAAAATCATGGGTTCTAAGAGAAAAATCTTATTACCAAACAAATGAAGTTTGTTTGTTCTTCTTAGGAGAACAGAAAGATCTAGTCAACATTTCAAATGATTGGACATTTTGGGAAATCATCTGTGAATTATCATGGTAATCAATCGTCTCTCATCTGCCTGCCTCTACTTCTGGAGTCAAGGACACATTGGTATTTCAATGTGTACTGGGATGTCAAATTCACAAGTAGGCACTGTGCCATAAAGAACATCAGAGGAACTTAGAGCAACAAGGACAGGAACTGCTGGCATCCCAGGTGAACTCTCCTGGCTGGCCTCACTGGTGGTTCTTCTGTAGTTATCTATGGAGCCATATTCAACTCCATGGGTGTGATTGTTTTGAAACATTTCAAGATTCCACCTGAGCACGCTCATTATGCTTGATTTCTCCCCCCTTTGAAATCACAAATGCTTTACCTTCATTTTTTGTGTTAATAGAATACTGGGAGTATTTGTAAACACATTTGAAATTATTTTATTCCATGTGTATCATTTCTCATGTTACTGTCACATATAAGAATGGGAACTCTGAAATGTCTATTCTCTGTATATTGACTATTGTGAGTCTCTGTGTTAAGCATCATCTACTAAAAATTGAAGCTTCTCTGATGAAAAAAAAAAAAAAACTAGTGAGGATCCAAATGTTCTTTCTGGTGGTGAATATTTGTTCCGCGATTCAGGTGTGGTTCATAATTCATCCTTCTGCTCATTAACACCCTGACCATGCTTCACATGGTTTTAGCAAAGAACTTTTTTCATTTTAAAATGACCTCAAAATTTCATCTGAATTATTGACAAGTTTTCAGATTGCCAGTTTATCCCTTGGGGCAAGCATTGCAGGACCCCACTGCCCATTACTCTGCCATGCCCTGCCCAGATTTTCTGAATACTTCTGGGGGTCACTTGTGCCTCCTGGGATCCTCTCGTCCATTTCTTAAATGCCATCAAATGCCATCAAGATGACATTAAGAAGAGCAAGTATATGTTCCTGTTTGGAAATGACTTCAGACTCTTTTCCTTAAAGCAATTGTTCACTAGAGTGCATGAATAACTCTAAGATAGTCAGGAATTTCGCTTTGATTTTCCTTGTAAATTTTCCCTTACATTTCTATTACATCTCTTCATATTGGAGAATTGTCTTGTTTGTTGTAGAAACAATCATGTTGTTATGACCAGATGCTCCAGTGTGAATGTTTGCATTACACATATATTTATATTTAGTTAATTATAAGTGAGAACACCAATGGCTGTTTGTAGAAAATTTAATATGATTGCATGCACACACACAGATATGTGTGAGTGTCCAGTACATTCCACATGTATGTCACACACATGCATGGAGATTTTTAAAATATTTTTGGCGTGATAACTGGATCCCAGGGTTTCAAACATGTTGAGTATGTGTTTGTGTGTTGTGCCGCTGAGCTAATTCAAGAGAATTAGGGAGAGATGTGTTAAACAGGCTCCAAGACTTTTGAGATAGTGAACAGCATATGTGGAGGAAGCCAGGTAGAGCATTGCAGCAGAGGAAACACATCCTGGCATGGGATACCTAGTGTCTTAGATGGGCTCCTGTGGTAAAGCCATGTGAGCAGAAGGTGAAACAGCACTGCTGTCTGGGAGGGAGTGGTGTGTGCTGGTGAGACAGGGTTTCACATGGAGGCTGTGAATGATGGAGCCAGGCGTAAAGATGTAGAGTTGTCTGAATAACTGCGCCCTAATCCATTGCCCAGAAGCACAGATTTAGAGTGGCAGCAGTAGATGGCAGGTAACAGTAAGGAGTTCCAGGGCCCACCAGGAAAAGAGGCTCTACATCGGCCCTCATGGATGAATGGGGAGTAAAGATGTCACAGCATGGTGAAAACGCTGTGGTCAAGAACGGCTCGGGTCTAGCTGTTTAAATGCTTATTTAAAGAACAATATTCCTTATTTTCGAGAATATCCTTATTTTCAAAAAGAAAAGCCTCATCTTCAGATCTCTAATGTGCAGTGATATGCCTTCATCTTAAAAAAAAATGTTCCCTCCAGAGACAGACCTGGACAAATGTTAATTTGAGCTGTGGTCTCACTAATTTCAGTGGCAGGAAGTGTTTTTTTCACCATAGATTGGCTGAAATGAGTTTGAGTATAGCTTCCATTTTTTTTCCTATACACCAGAAGAAATTATGAACTTTGCAACGTACTGTGGTCAAACAGAGAAAACATCTAAAGGGGTCAAAGACAACCTTTTCCTTTTCATTTTAAACTGCTTTGTTCTTGAATAATGCTATTTTTCTCCCCTGGAGATTTTGTCAGAAAATTGAAAAATATTTGGAATTTATCATGTAAAGCAATTGGAAGAAGCATCTCTCACGATGTGGCTTGCACACTTCTTGTGAATCTGTGTGTGAATACATGCAATCACAGTAAGGCTGCATGTCAGTATAGTATGCCATGTTTGAGCCTAAACAGACAGTCATCACAGGCAGACAGCCTTTATCACTAATTTCCTATCAGAATCCTCTGAGAACCCAGAGCTTGTCAGGTTATGGAGTAGTGGATTCTTATTCAGTCACTCATCACTCAACACAACTCTGTCACCCATGGTTTTCTGGTTCTTAACAAAGTCATTGCCCTGATAAGGTACCTATTTCCCCAGTGCTTAGGGTCTGTCCCCTCTTGGGTGCCTGTCATTTGGTTTGTCCTACTGGTCCAATTTGAATACACAGTTTCAAAGGCCATCAGAAAAATCATGTATTTTTCAAATGAAAAGGACTTTAAGACAGGAAATTTAATTTTTCTTGTGTTTTTCTATTGTTTTCCATTAGACCGGGGGGGGCAGTGCCAGCTAGAACTAACATTTCTTTTAAACAGAAATATGCAAAAACCATTCAAATTTAGCATGATATTCAGAAGGAAAACAAAGCTATTTGTTACTATTTAGTTATAAGACACTGAGCTAAGCAAGCAGAGAAATGATGTCAGTATGGATAAAGGATGCCTGACATAACCCAAGTGAGTCTCAAGTTCCCCCTTAGACACAGTGCTCCTGAGTTGGTGACAGACGGTGTGACTTGGGCCTTGGGGAAACAGGGAGTCTTGAGGTAGGGTAAGAGGAACTATCAGTGAGATTTTCAATTTTGTGAAAAACCAACTTATAAAGAGTAAAAATCTCTGTGTGATCCTGATTTTGATGGTTTTAGGGCTAGGTTAAGTGGCTCCGTGTTTTTGCTGTTCAGTGGCAGAACCTCATGGGGGTGGAACAGAGCTGCTTGCCGCATGGCAGCCAGGAAGCAGACAGGAGTAACCAGCTATCTTTTTATTCCATCTGCGCTATCAGCCTGTTGTACGTTGTGACCTGCATCGGGACAGCTTTCCTCCCACACCAAGCTAATGCCTTCTAGAAATATCCTCACAGACACATCAGAAGCATGCTCTGGTAATAACCTATGCAGTTCCCAATCTGACCAAGTTCAACCATCACACAGAGCATGAATTTTGCTGATGGCCACACATTGCATATACTATCACCTAGTGTGTCTCATTACATTCAAGTCAGATTCAGTGGGTAGGGTCCTGAGGAATCTGAATTTGTGCAACAAAACCATGGTTGTTACCACCATCCTGTGACTTGCTGATTTAATGGTGTCCTCATTGAGAGCTAGATGGGAGATGTCAATGTTCGAAGTCAGGAACATGGAAAACTTAAAATGACCAGTAAACATGACAGTGAATGGGAGGAAAAAGCAGAGAAGGCAAGGCAGAGAGACTAAGGTTGCCAACATCTTTTTAAACACATTCTGCTGCCCGATCCCATGTAAAATACCCCAAACACAGTGCCTGCAGCAGGGGTGCTGCTCATCTAGGGTGTGATGGGCACTGTGGCTTTGGTGAAATCACAGAGATTATCAGGTCTTGGGGGCTTGCCTTCTAACACAACTTTGTAAAATCCATTTTATCCTTTAACTTAATGTGTATTTATATACATGGGGGTATGGGTGGGTCTGTGCACATGTGAATGTATGTACCAGCATAGTCCAGAAAAGGGGATTGGATACCCTAACGCTGCAGTTACAGATGGTTGTGAGCTGCCTAACATGAATGCTGAGATTTGGAATTTGATGTTCTGCAAGGGTGGTACATATTCTCAGCCCCAAGCCATCTCTCAGGTCCTCAATAGAGGCTTTCTCTGTGACGGTATATGCCTAAGCGTGGCAACTCAAATGGTCCCACTCTTGTTTTATATTTTCCTCATGAAAGTGTTCAGTAAAGAAGAACCACTGTGTCAACCCATTCAAGAGGTTGTTTTCCACTCATCATGCATCTTTCAACCTCCCTTCCCTTCTACTTTGATTCCAGTTTGGATGTGGGAACCACCTAGAGCAAATTTAAACACATATCTGCACAATAATCTTTCTGTATGTGAGAAGAATCTTCGGGTTAGACATGGCCTTTATATTTTCCAAAAGAGCATGTGTATCTCCCTCTGTCTCTGAAAACACTGAAAACATGCAGATGCGCTGCAATATATGTCTTCCTGTCTTTCTCCGGGGATACTTTTTCAGGAAAAGATTCAATGCGGTTTTCATATTGTGAGCTAAAGAACAGTACTCCAGAACTTCACAATGTCACTGGCCTAGTCTCCAGGACAGAGGCTGCGTGTCACAGAGCAATTCAAATGTGCCCTTGATGTGCTCTGGGGGAAGGCTAATCAAGTGATTCTGGGAGAATCTCAGAGGCAGGTTGTGCCCACACCTTCCGTCTCTCTGCTGACACTCATGGGCAGGTCCAAGATTGCCGCAGAGGCTGCTCGGGGAAAATATCTCGGAACAAACAAGTTGGAATTGCAGTAGACATAGCACAGGGTGAGAAGAGACTTTGAGAGAAGGTCCGAGAAGGTGCGGGTCAAAACTCTAAAAGGCAGTCCAAATATTCAGACATGAGCTCAACCAGGATTGTAGGCGGGTTTCTGGTGGTTCGATAAGAGCCAGCACTCCTCAGGAACTCATGAAACTGGTTCCACTCTACCAAAAACAGTCATTTCCCTTACCTCTGTTGGGAGGGACACATGGCTAACTGTGTACTTATTAACATGTCAACAGCTAATGCTGGCGTTCAAGCTCCTTCAGTTTCACCAGTGCCTGTTACACATTTCAAAGTCCATGCTAACATCCTAGCATTTCTAGGGTCCTTCTCTTTTTTTGGGTCCTCCTCTAAACTAGGGACTTCCCTTCCTGCAGCTACACGTTCTCCTTATAACCTGCTGTTTGACTATTCTCTCTCTCTCTCTCTGTCTCTGTCTCTCTCTGTCTCCGTCTCTCTCTATGTCTCTGTCTGTCTGTCTGTCTCTCTCCTATTTCTCTCACTGTGCCTTCTCTATTCACTATCCCCTGATGCTCTCCTCTCTCTCACAGATAGCCCAGACTAGGTCTATGCTGCTGGACATGTTCAGTCTGCTTTCTCTTTCTGGTCTAGATTCTTCCAGATGCCTCTGGCTGTTCTGTCTCTTATTTCTACAATACAAACAAACAAAACCTTCCTCTCAATCATACTAATTATCAGTCCTATGACGAGTTTACATGGTGGGGAGGATCCCTGCTTCTATCTGAAAGGGCAGAAGTTCAGTAGCATCTGAAGGCTCTAAAACAGATACACCCAGGTTTCTGGGAAAGAGAACACTTGCTTGACTCTAGCAAAGGAGGCAGAGCTCAGAGAGCCTGTAGTTCTTGCTGGAGGTCAGGGTATGCTGTCATGAATGCTATTGCATGTTGAGGGAGTCCCAAGGAGAGGAACTGCATCAGATGTTTATGTTTTATTCAATGCTATGCTGACCAGGCTATACAATGGCAGAGAGGCAAGGAGTACAACCGGAGGACCTTGTGGAATCCCCTGGTCGGCCTTCTCTTTGATTACTGCACAGTCATGGAGTTTTCGGGAAACAAGTGGATCCCAAACACATTCTTCCCAACTATATATTTCTGAATAAAAGTCAAACATCTTAGGGAAGAATTTTATGATACATAAACATACCTATTTTTCTATTAGCTGTTAATATCCTGCTGGGTATATTTTAACTATTTCTCTTATTCATTCATATGTACAGATAAAACCTGTTGATGAGTCTTTGTCCACAGTATAATGGTAGCACGCTATTTCTTTGTGTTGCCTGAGAACAGGGACTGCTGGCTATGTGATTTCAGTATTTAGACCCAAATACTGTGCCGCAAGTTGCCATTTTTGTATATTTAGTGTCTGATATTCAGCTCACATTTGTATATCTGAATAACTGCATTTTATGGCTTATTTCTGTGGCGGTTAGTATTGATTGTCAATTTAAATGGTCCTAGAATCACTCATGAGACAAGCCTCTGGGCCCACTTGTGAGAGATTCCTAGATGAGATTAACCTCCGGGCGTACCTCTGAGGATTTTCCTCATTACATTAAGTGCAGTGGAAAGACTCATCCTGAATGTGGCTAGCACCTTCCGGTGGTGGCCCAGACACAAAGAAGTTTCAGAGAAAAGCCTCATGCTTTTGCCTACTGGCATTTGTGTATCTGGAAAGTTCATCTACATCGTTACTGCTACCGTTGCCATGGCAGCTGCTGCTGTTGCCATCCTTCATGGACATAAGAACCAGTACCGGGCTTCTTTGGTTCTCCAACAAGACCCAAAACAGTGGTTCTCTAGGAAACCCACCAGATCTTCAGTGCCAGACTAGCACTGCTGAGACACCCAGTCTCTTGTACAGAAAAGCTCCCCAGTGTCTGCCTCGTCTGTGTGAAAGCAGCCATTGCTGGACCACTCGGATCCTAAGTCAGTCTTCTTGCTTAATCACTGCATCTGATCTCTTCTGCTGCAGAACCCGACTAATACAGTTTTTAATGAATGACATTTGTCTTATGTGTGCAGCATAGCACAAAGGTCTCCAAACATCACACATTTGCTTGGGTTACAAGTTCTTTCTTGTGGTCAGGGGAATGCTACCTATGAAGTTATAGAAACATCCCTTGGCCTTTCATTGCAAAGTTGTAGCTGACAGAGCCTAAAGGAGGATTTGCCAGGAGGGAAAAGAAGAAAACTGGCCTTTAGTGCCAAGGTGTTTGGCCTGAGCCAAACTAGGCAAATGGACTTACTGTTTATGATGAGAAGTTAAGAGTCCAGGGAGAAGGCTGGAGTGGAGATCGGGTATGAAATTCCTCTGCATAGTGTGGGTCTTTGTAGACAGCCTATTCAATGAGATCAACATAAAAGAAGAAAATGCCTATGGTCAGATCTTATGGATCTGAGAATTTAAGAAGTTAAATAGACGAATCAGACAAAAACAAATGAGTATATACCCCCCAAGAAAGTTAAGGATCGGGGGGGGGTCCTAGTTTGAAGAGGAAGAAAGTGGAATGAGTAAGTCTCAATTGTCCTGGATACACAGAGAGCCATGCTAAATCTAAGAGGGGAGTGTTCAGTCAGACAGAACTGGAGAAGCAACTTCAGATGTGAGGGTTGATAACTGACAATACAAAATACTAGATGCCAAATCCCAACTTAGTGAGGGAAGAACAGATGTGAAGAGATGATCACCACCAAGGAGAGAACTGCTGGAGTCCAGAGAATCTTTAATTATCAGACAAAATCGATCCAAGGGAGAAGGTGTGCATTCAACAATGATTCTCCATAAGTAGTGTGATGCTTTGCTCTTATTCATCAACTTGGCAGGCTATAGTACCCAGATGATGGTTCAGACCCTAGTCTAGATATTGCTGCTATGATCTTTTAAAGGAACAATCAACTCATACAAGTCACTGATCACAGTTCCCAAAGGAGGAGGCAATTATCTCTCTATCAGTTTTCATAATCCACAATTAACCAACTCAGGTCTTCAAAGCAAACTTCTCCCCCATGTATGGTTCTGTACATATGTGTGTACACATATATACATACATTGTATGGAATCTTTTCCTGGGAAGCAATAAGAAATGGGAGATTATATAGGCATTTCCTTTATGTAGGAATAACAGTATGGCGTCACTTTTCATTACCAGACACTTAAGAGATGTGTGACAGAGATGATGGGTGTATTTGCTGATGACATCGAAGGTTGAGCAAGGCAATAAGCTTTCTTTTGGTTTGTCCTTTATGTGAACTAAGACCCATCATCAACTTGTATGTTTATCTGTATCATATGCATCCTATTGGTGTAGCATAGTGGTGTAGGAGGTCCTTCTGTCTATGTGTTGTTTTCATTGGTTAATAAAGAAACTGCCTTGGCCTGTTGATAGGGCAGAACTTAGGTAGGTGGGGAAGACAGAACTGAATGCTGGAAAAAGAAGGGCGGAGTCACAGGGAGGCGCCATGGATCCTCTGCCTGATATAGACGGCAGTTAGAATCTTTGCCGGTAAGCCACTGCTACATGGCAATATACAGATTACTAGAAATGGGTTAAATTAATATAAAAGTTATCCAATAAGAAGTTAGAGCTAATGGGTCAAGCAGTGTTTTAATTAATACAATTTCTGTGTGGTTATTTTGAGCCTAAGCTAGCTGGGAGGCTGGGACAAACATGCAGTCTCCTACAACAGCATAGATTGGAAAAGGTTGGTTTAATGAGAGTGAAAGTCTATCAAAGTAACATTACGGTTAAGGCTCAAGTCATGCCCTCTGCAGTCTAAGGAGAGGAAGAAGTTGTGGGAGAGGCAGTTAAGAGATGGCCACATGAAACATTCAGTGTTTGAAGTGATGGCCTCTGACTATAGTTGAGATATAAGCAGCAGTTAGACCATGGGCAGAGCATGTGGTAAGACTACAGTGTATGAGAATATGAAGGCCTTGAGGAATTTGTGAATAATTAGAATGAGGTTATGATCATGGGATTAGATGACTTAAAAATATGTGTATCCATACAAAAATGAAAGGACAGTGTACAGGAGCAGAGTAGAGAGAGTCTTGAGGGACTGTGGTCATGATGTGGGGCTAATGTTATCAGGGAGTGTGGAGAGAAGACCTGGGATTGGTAGTGGACTGAATCCAAGTTCTTAGATTCTGTCATCACTCATTCTTACTGAAATGCCAGAGAAGTTTAGGAAGAAGGGAAGGGAATCATTTCATACTCACCATAAAAAGTAAGAAGCCATTGAAGAGTGACATGTGCTTTTCCCAACAATAGCTACAGTCTAACCTGTGGTACTCGTTGCTCTATGTCATGGAAGGGAAATTGCAGGCATGATGAAGGTTAGACTTCCTCGGATGGGGTGTGATGATGTAAGACTCACGCAACTGTAAGGGTCTTTAACATCAGAGGTTATTTCTTGACTTTGGCTAGATGGAGCTATGAGACTATTGAGGATAGTCAGGGACCAGTAATGCTGCCAGCTTTGAAAATGGATAAAAGGTTCCATATGCCCAGGGGTGAAGCTGTTTGAAAGTGCTTGAAAATGACCTTCAGCACACAGAAAGCAAAGAGATGGTGACCTGGATCCCACAATCTCTGGCGACAGTTTTTTCCCATAGATTTCATGCAAAGAAATCTCAACTTCCAAAATGATCTTTTAAACCATCATTCATATTGGATTTATTATCATAGTGAAAGGAAACAAATATATTGTAGACAGAGACTGCTTATTTGTTTCCCGATCACTCAGACTCAAATAATCACTTAGAAACTGTATTAATTGCTATACTGCTTGGCCAATGACTCTAGCATATTCTTAGCTATCTCTTATATCTTAAATTAACCCATTTCTATCAATCAGTATATTGCCATGAGGCTGTGGTCCCGTTAGGTCCCATAGCCATTTAATCCCAAATAAACACACAAAGGTCTACATTAATTTTGAACTGATTAGCCTAGCATCTCAGGCTCCTTATTAACTCTTATAACTTATATTAGGCCATAATTCTTGTCTGTGTTAGCCTCGTGGCTTGGTACCTTTCTCAGCAAGGCAGTCACATCTGGTTTGCTTCTTCTCTGTCTGGGTGATGCAAACTAAAACTTCCCTCTTCCCATAATTCTCATCGCCCTGCCTCTACTTCCTGCCTGATTGCCCAGCCTGTATTTCCTGCCTGGCTACTGGCCAATCAGCGTTTATTTAAAATACAAGTGACAGGGTATAGATCATTGTCCCACAGCACTAAGGTTCTGGCATGTCCTTCTCCTCAGACAGCTACATGGCATTTCCTTGACTCCACCTACTCTCTCTCTATATCTCTGTTCAGATTTCCCACCTGGCTCTACTCTACTAAGCCACTGGTCGAAACAGCTTTATTCATCCACCAATAAAAGCAACATACATACAGAAGGACATCCCACATCAATACATAGTTATATTTACTCTACTAATGAATACATATGTGTTAGGATATCAATGTGGAAAATAAACCACACACAACTTGAGAAAGACGCAAAGTACATCACATTGTGTTTTTGTTCTGAAGCTTGAATTATTCTCAGGATTATTACAGAAAGTTCTGAATGTGACTCCCTAATCATCTTCATTTTGAGAATGCAGCCTTAGAACCGATACCCCCAGAGAACATTGGAAGGAGCATCTAGATTGTCTTACCCTTTCAGTTCTTTTGGAATATTATTACCACTAATAATATACAGAATCATGTAACAGAAGAACTAATCTGGGAGTCATATGTTAATATTTTTCTTAAAATTCATAAGAATTCCTTTGCTGGACTGATGGCAGTTGACATTTATCTCTAATTTACACTGAGATAATAATTCTCAACCATCTATATCCACTTTTCCTGTTTTCAATCCCCACTCCATTCTCCATCCAGTAATTAAGTCATGATTCCTTGTTTTCTCTGTTATTTCTCCCCCAAAGGTTTTCAGTTGAAATTTGAAAGAAAAAAAAAATAAAGAAATCAAATAATGTTCAAATTTCCTTTGTCTATACCATTCTTTTCTAATCTCTGTCTAGTTCATAGCTATATTTTAGATATAATCCACTCACAGGTATAGATTCTCTGAATGGGACAATTAACTAATGTTCTATGTTCTAACAGTCTCATTTCACTATAAAACATTTATCATGGCTGTAATTTATAAGGTAATTCATAATCCTGAAAGACACACTATTTCACGGTGTTAGTATTTGGAAATTGGTATTGTATGCACCAAATTTGGGGTCTGCATGAATATACAAGAGATGGATTTCCACACATCTGGAACAATGGAGAAGTAGGGGACTATCTCAAATCATAAAAAAATTTCCAAGAAAGCAGGAACATACAGACAATGAATATGGTTGTATTCTGTAAGGGTGCCATGTCCTGAAAGATAAACTTTACCACCCATTGCCACAAAAATCTTTTGTGGTATAAGTCATGAACCGATCACCTAACTTTTGTTGGTGATTTCTGTGCAGTTACACATAGCACATCCCTCTAACTACTTGATTGATTGGAAATAGTTTTCTTTATAGTATTTTACTGTATTTTCTTCTTCACTTTTATTTTTTCCAATTATATTGTTATGATAATTTGAATAAGAATGGCCCTTATAGGCTCATATATTTGAATGCTTGGGGAGTGGCCTTAGGAGGTCTGATCTTGTTAGAGGAAGTGTGTCACTGAGGACAGGCTTTGGTATTTCAGAAGCCCAGGGTAGGCACAGTGGTTCTCTCTCTCTCTCTTTGTACTGCCCTCTGATCTAGATGTAGAACTCATAGCTACCTTACCAGCATCATGTCTGCCGTGTGCTGCCATGCTTCCCACCATGACAATAATGGACTAAACCTCTGACATTCTAAGCTGGCCCCAACAAAATGCTTTTCTTTAAAAGAGTTGTCATGGCTATGGTGTCTCTTCCCAGAAATAGAACAATAACTAAGACAGTTGTTAATATTTTTCTTCAATTAGCTATTGTATGCCTTCCATTTTTGTATCACTTCTGCTAATAGAGTTATACATGGCATAGCCTTTTTAGATGCATTTTGTGCATTCCTTTTTAAAATTTTACTTCAACAGGAGTTCAATATCACAGGTCAATGTTTTGTCTAAGCTTCAAGTGTGTATTTAAAATAACTTAAACCTCCTCTCTAAATGGAGAGGTGACTTATGCCTACAACTACACTCATGGAAAATAAAACTTCTTATGCTCCAAACTCTTTGGCTGACTGTAGGTGTGGTGTCACATTGTGGTTTTTGAAGGATCTCATCAAAAGCTTTAGGTGGCCCATCGTGGAATTTCATATGTTCTCAGTTATAACAGTTGATATGTGAGATCACTGTGCTCAGTAGAATGTTTTTATACATCTTGCTTTTGACCTATATTCTTTTTAAACATTAAATTTACATGTGTGTATGCGTGTACATGCGTATATGTATATGTACATGTGTGTACGTGTGCTTTTATTTTCCATTGTGTGTGTGTAGATCAGAGACCAACTTCCAGGAGTTGGTTCTTTTCTACCACCATGTAGATTCCAGGGTTTAAACTCAAGTGGTCAAGGTTGGTCACAAGTATTTTATCGATTGAGCCATCTTGCAGACCCATCCATTTCTTACAAAAAGTAGTTAATATGTTTATGAGATAGATGCTCCTCTGTCATGTGGAGTGTTTATGGTTACTGACATATAAACACAATCCTTGTCTTCCTTCTTCATAGAATGATCCTTTTGGTGATGCCTTTTTTTACATACACTTCTCATATAAATCCTCTTTGTAAACTGCAAGTAAATTTAATGGAAAGAATTGGAAGCTGTCTTTCAAAAACTATAGTTTGAAGATATTTATATTTGAAAGATTTAAATGTAAGGGGTTTCAGCACTTAGGAATACAATACAGTATCTGTTAGAATCTGGGTTGAGATTCTAACCCAGACTGGTGGCGCATTATTTGAGCTTACTTGATTAGATGTAATTAATGTCTTGACCCCTCCTCTGGGCTTTATGATCTAAAGGTAATGGCTCTTATGTCTTCACTCTCTGTGGCTCAACATGATGCTCAGACACTTTAGCTTCTAAATTTTGAATGAATGACAGAGTAAGTGCTCCTAAGAAGTTTTGTGCTCTTCTCTAGGACAGACACAGCTACAGCTGTGTGCTGATAAAGCAGGGTGCTGCTCAGGATCCTCAGGGAAACGTCATGGCCACTCGCAACTAGGACATGGGGACCCAGACTAACATCTTCACTCTTTAATGAGTATTGAGGTGAACTATCTGAAAACTGCATCGACAGTCAGAAAACTATTCATAGCCTTTGTGTCTTGGAGACATAGGTGGAAGTTTCTGCAGGTGAGATATTAAAGCACACAAGAGAGAGCCAGGAGCTGTCCTGTCCATATTGCCGCATTTCAGGAACAGTATCATGGGACTGAATGATCATTTTGTTTAAGCCATCACCAGGAGAATTTGTATGGGTTGGGTAGTTTTCTTTTTCTTCTTTTTTCTGTTTTTTCTTGAGACAAGGTTTTTCTGTGTAACAGCCCTCAGTGTTCTGGAACCAACTCTATAGACCAGGTTGGCCTTGAACTCACAGAGATCCGCCTGTCTCTGCCTCCCAAGTACTGGGATTAAAGGTGTGAGCCACCATCACCCAGCATTGGATATTTTTCTCCATCTCATTTCACCTGCCTTGTCTCTGCTCTGAGTTCCCTGGAGTCAACACCGACTGCCTACTCATCCAGGGATCCTCTGAGTCCCACGTTGGTGTCTATGTAAAAACTCCATGGAGACACACATCTATGGTTATGTCACAGGCTATTCAAGTATTCCAGTATGTGTTCCCCCTCTCCTATTCTGATTGAGAATTTACAGTCATAAGTCACGGAATTTTGGGAATGTTTGTGGATGAATAGTGTCTTACTTCAGAAAGTGTGGGATAAAGAGGTGTGAATACGCTTCCACAGTGCACAGAGACTGTTCTCAGTAGCTATGACAGGCTCCAGAGGCGAAACTGTGGGCGACAACAATTATAGGTAATAGCTCCTGTCTGTCTCTCACCTGCTGGTTTTGTCCCATGGATTATCCCACTGTTGTGCTTTGAAGGTATCTCTCAAGATTCCTGGGTTGGAACATGAAAACCCAAAGGGACGTTGTTGAGAGGCAGAACTAGACATGCGATCTCTGTTCTCATAGATGAGTTCATCTTGATGTCAGGCTACTGCTCCCTATAAAGGAGGGACTCAGTGCTTGTTCTTACTCATGTCCACCTGGAACCTTCTGATACAGCAGGAAAGCCCTCATTGGTTGCCAGTGACTTGCTCCCGGCTCCCTCAATGTCAGCAAATGAACCTGCTTTCCATCAAAATCCCCAGTCTCGCGTATTCTATTATAGTAGCATAGAATAGACAAAAGCATTCTTTTATTCCGCAGAAAACCCAGTCAGCAGCAGAAAACCAAAGCCTGGAAGTGTTAAGTTCACTCTCCTGGGCCTTGTAAGCTAATAAATGTCTAGATATATCATGTTTAGTTATCTTTCTTTAGTCCCATATTTCACCCAAATCAAATTATCCTATCATTCAAGTTAATTCTGATTTTTAAAAAACACTTAATCTAGTTGGGAGTTAAGAAAGAAGTAAAGGAGATAAATATGATATTTATTTTGGGAACAATGACGAATGGTATTGCCACTGAGGACTATATTTTTGAATAATTATTTCATTTCCTTAGAACAAGAAAAATCCTCTTGCCTTGCTCTGGGGAGTGTACCGTGGTAGAGTTTGTAGACTTCAGGAGGTGTAGAAAGATAAAGAGGGAAGCCTCTAAATCAGCTTTGTCCTCACTGAAATAGGAGCTCTCAGGAACATGTGCTTATCAGACTGAACACAGGGACAAAATGCCTGGAGCATCCAATACCCAGAAAGCAAGATTGCCATGTGCTTGCCCTGTTCAGAAATTCCTTAACCCCACATCTTCCCTAATGCAGCAGAATGCAGTGGGCTTTGTACTGCTCAGTCTTCCCTGGCAAGCTCTCTTTGGCAACCCAGGCATGTTCTAGACACGCCCTCTAATCCCTTTGTCCTCAGAGGCCTTTAGAGTAGCTGGTTTTCTAGGGTATCTTTGAGGAATTTATTCATTTCTTCTAACTTTTTGTTAGTTTTCTCATCCCTTTCGATAAAGGAGTTTTTCACCTCTTCTTTAAAAGATTCTATAATTTTCATAAAGCTACGTTTAAAGTCAATTTCTTCTACTTCATCTGGGATAGGTTGCTCAGGCTTTCCTGTTCCATAATCGGTGGAT
>PVIU01013336.1:0-56419 GCA_004026605.1 Ondatra zibethicus | reverse complement strand
CTTCAAGCATCATTCACCAAACAGTGTAGTATTATCCAGATGGAAGATTTGCTCTGATAAACAATTTTTCTCCACATTCAGATTGTCTCAAGTTTCAAAAACAAAGGCAAAAAGCAACCAAACAACAAACAACCAAACTCCCTCCAACTGCCTTTATGCCAGCCCTTACAGGCTAAGCACTCACTCGCACACTATGGAGTAACTAATGATGCCTGAACTGCTGAAACCATCAGAACTGGAACTGATGGTGAGTTCAACATCACAGTCAAGTCCAGCCCTTTCCTTCAACATTCCTCTCAAATACACTTTCCTGTTAGCCATGAACCTTGTGCTGAGAAGGGGCATTTCCATGCATGGTCTTTAAACCTCATTGTTAGAGTTCTCCCCCATCAGACACAGCTCTTCTCAAGGCTTCATTACTCTTATTGCATTTAACAGCTCCTACGACCTTGCCCTTCAGGATCACAGCTCGAGCGAAGTGGGATATGCGTGACCGCTGAGTGATGCCGTCACTAACTCCACCTCTGTAGTCCTAATCATTGCAAATTTGGTCCCCACATCAGTGGTTCTTACAGGCAACACTGCAAATGGATTATGTCTGCTTTAGGGTCCATCATAAGTGAAACAAGATGAGATTAAACTAAGCACAATAATGTATTCAAGAGACACAGTAATTGGAAGTTACATGAGACAGCTGTTGTTGAAGCACAGCATACTGTTTCACTTTGCACTTTTAAAAAGGGTTGGTTTACCAGGTGGTGGTGGTATGCCTGCCTTTAATCCCAGCAAGGCAGAAGCAAGTAGATCTCTGAGTTCTTGGCCAGCCTGGTCAGAGATACACAGAGAAACTCTTTCTTGAAAAACCACACACAAAGAAAGAAACATTTTATTTTTTAAATTATTTGGATGTGTGTGTGTGTGTGTGTGTGTGTGTGTTGTATACACAGAAACCAGAAGAAGGTGTCAGATGCCCTGGAGCTGCTGTAACAACTAACTGTCAGTACTGAGAACTCCACTTGGGTATTCTGTAAGTGCAGTGTGCATTCTGAACTACTGAGCTATCTCTCCATTGCCCTTCCCCTAACTTTTTAAAATAAGTGGATGTACATACTAAAATAAAAGAAGCTATGTGGTTAACATGTAGCCAGTAATGAAATATATTTATTACTGTTATCTAGTGTATCATACCTTACCCAATTATGGGTGTTGTATTTCTGTATGGTATTACAGACTGAAAGCAGGCAAGCACTCTGTCACTGAGTTACCTGTCTGCCCCTGGTGACCCACATCCGTGACTGATGGTACAGTAGGTGTGTTTATATTAACATCACCACAAATTGGCATGAAATTCCTTGGGCTATAATGTAAAGGAGACTATGCTGTCACACAGTGATAGGAATTCTTTAGCTCTGTCATTGTCTCAAACAATTATTACTTATACTTTGTTATTGTCCACAACAGTATGCAGTGTATGGTTGCATATCTATCTATGCATATTGCACAGAAGAGAAGAGCTGTGGGTATAAAAAGAATTTAAGGGATGGGGCAACAAGAATCGGAATAAGGAGTACATTTTATCACCAAATACAGTGATCATTGGGATTAGGTTTACATGGACCTGAACTTGACATTTCTAAACATTTGACTAGAACTCAACAGTTTCCTGAATGTATTTAAGGGCAGGACTCATTCCTTGAGAGCAATGCAGACATGGCATTTCTATGCTGAAGAGTGAAAACTGATTTGTCAATGCAGGTTTATCACTGAAGTCAAAGACATTGCAGTCTTGTTTCCATCTGCCTCTGATACTACTTGGAAATTAACTGGCATGGTTTCTCTACAGATAGTTAAGTCTAGAAATAAGCATTAATTTTTATAATGTATTGTGATTTATTCAGCCTCTGATTCAATACATTAATTTGAAAGGACTGGAATAAATATGATAATAAAATGACTGTATGCTGTGCATGAGGACATCTACACATTGTTCTTCATAAATTAATGGTTGTTTACTATTTATTGTTTCTCAAATAGGTCACCTAGAGGCATTTTTTAGAGACACAGTGTACACTCTCTTTTTAAGGGTGAGTAGAAAAAAATATTAAATCCATATTTGGTCAACTATAGTAATCAGGGACTAAGTTTGTGAATTTAATTTGAAATCAATTTTGTTACTTTTCTCTCACCTGCATTGCCAAAGGGACTCATTTTCAACAACCTTTGAAAAAATTTGGCAGTAATTCTTCCACTAGTGTTCAAATTTATTCATCAAATGTATATCTGGAACATTTTTATCATTTCACAAGAGTTATTATTTTTGCATTGGAAAATGTATTCAACTTTTTGGCAGTCATCAGCCTATATAAATCAAAGTCAAGTTCCATTCTACAAAAACATTTCAAAGAAGGAAAAAACACCACCATTTAACAATGTAGGTTTTTTTTTTATATTTTTAATTGAAGCAGGAAGTATTTACTTGGATCATGAAAAAGTGCTTGAAAGAAATATACAGTCCACCAGTCACATTGAGATAAAAAGTGGACCAGAAAGAGGTGTGAGTAGGGAGGGCTAAAGAGAGCAAATGGGGATAACCATGTTCAAAATACATTATGTGAATATATGAAAATGCCACTATGAAGCTCTGTATTTTGTACAATTAATAAACACTAATTTAAAAATAATACATATTATCATTGCTAAAATTTATATAGTTCATCAATGACTTAGAGAATTGCTAATTCTTTTTTCGTGTATAAAGTCTCACCATAAATGTGGGGCAGAAAGAAGCATTAACTGAGTTCTCCTTGGTGCTGAACAAGTTTCTGGCTTCCTTGAGCCCTAGCTCAGTATTGTATGCTGTGCAAAGTGGCTCCCAAAACATAAATTCGTGTTGATAGACACTGCACCGTCACGCCGCCGAGGACGACGGGAAGAAGGAGCAACGTGACTGGAGTTGGAGCAGTGCTGGCAGCAGCAAGGATGCTGAGTCAACTCCAAGCTCTCTGCACTGTTCAGCCCATTTTAACCCTTTGCACTGGATGCCCCATGTGTCCTCACTGCACAGGCAAGTGGTTTCAGATACAGGAAGTCTAAGTGTCTTGAGAACATATGCTTCACCCACGTTGGTTGGACTGCAAAATACTTTATATTTTTCCTCTATGTTGAAATATTATATGAATGCATGACTATAACCATGGTTATATGTCTTCTTCCTTTGTCCAAGAAATGCTCTCTGTAACCAAAGGCAAACTTTTTAAAAGCAGCCTTATTATTCTATCATGTCAATCATTGGTTCATTGCTCTTTCTTCTCATATGATGGCTGAAATCTCGAACATAGTTACGATTTCTTTGAGAGAAAGGGGGAAAACATGAAATACTTATACCCAAAGCTGGCAGGGGTGTGCACATAAAATCCCCTTGGGCTAAAAAGCATCACAGTTGACATAGTAACTTTAGAAGGACTTCTATTCTATGCTTACGATACTGAAATGATCTCAAACTCTTGCTTTACTGTTCTGAGTGGATGGTGCAAACTGCTGGAGTATAAGCTGTATTTGTTATCAGATGTATTTCTGCGTGATTTGGATGAGTATCATATCATTGTAAATATCTCAGATTTGGAGAAGTGGGTGAGTGAGTGAGTATGTGTGTATGTGGGTATGAGAGAGAGAGAGAGAGACAGAGGGTGTTGTAACTTAGGCTGGCTTCAGTCTTGCTATGCAGTAGATGGTGACCCTGAACTTCTTCATCCTTCTGCATCCACCTCCTGAGTGCTAGGAATACAGGCATGTATCTATCACTGCATTCTGCTTATAAGGTACCAGGAACCAAACCAAGGGCTTTGGCACGGTTGAACAAATACTCTATATAATGTGCTACACCCCCAGCCCTCACATTAGCATGTTTGCAGATTCACTTTATTTTTGTGTGTGCATGTGCATGCATGCACGCATGAGAGCAGGTATGGCGGAGGTCAAAGAGGTTGTTGAATTTTCTGGAGTTAGAGTTACAGGCAGCAGTGAGGCACCTGTTGTGAGTGCTGGGAACTGAACTCAGCTTCTCTGCAAGAATAGCAAGCACTCTTCACTAACTGCTCAGCTCTAGCTCCCTTCACATTGAATTTCATATTTCTGTTTCACTTGACATATCTGGCCACTCTCTACCTGCACACCATTATGGTAAAACTCTGGGCTAGAGTTGCGTTTCCCTTTATGGGTTCCGGAGAGTCTGTCTCATTCTTCTTTAGTGATAGCCACTTGCTTCCCCAAAATGCTTGTCTGATTCTCTTCGGACTGGGATGTTGCATGGTTCAGAATAGACACAGAAAAACAAGGTACTTGATCATTAACTCACACCTTTTTCCTCTCCCCTCAAAGTGTTGACTTCCTTTGATTTTATATATATTTTATATAAAAACTCCCAGTTACCATCAGGGTAACCAAAATGATGTGACGCTCATAGGAAAAGCAAAACGAACCAAGGTAGGGACTGGTTTGTTTCTCTCCTGTGTCTACTAAAACGGTAATACTTGGTTCAGAGTCTGAGATCAAGGGATACAGACTGTTGGTGTCTTCTTCTCCCTAAGCTTTTCCCATCAGGAGGAGGCTGAGTGGAAATTCTCAGCAGACCTCCAGCATGCTGAGCTAATAGCTGGAGCCAGCACAAGCTGTCCTGTCAGTACAGGGTGAGTGAGCCCATTGTCAGGCCCCTCCCTGACAAATTAATATTATTTGTTAAGTGTATTTATTACTATTTTCATAAGATTGTTTACCCATTCGAAATTAGTTCATGGGTGGAAATGGACATGAATGTCTCTTTATGAGGATAGGTCTTTAAGATTCTGGGACTTTTAAGAGTGAGTTTGTGCCCTCCCACTCCTTGTATCCAGCAGTCTTTTTCTTTTGCAGCCCATTTCAGTTGCCTTTTATGTGACCCAGTGGATAGAAACCTTAATGTCAGTGCCATTAAATCAGTATCTATAAAAAATTTGCAAATGCTAAACCCTGGCAGGAAGTATGTTCTGATACTGATAAAAGTACAATTAGCCAAAACGAGGGATTTCAGCAGGGAAGGAGAATGAAGGTACAACTCCTTTGGCTCACTCAATACATGCACAAAGTCTCACAAATTAATATTATTTGTTAAGTGTATTTATTACTATTTTCATAAGATTGTTTACCCATTCGAAATTAGTTCATGGGTGGAAATGGACATGAATGTCTCTTTATGAGGATAGGTCTTTAAGATTCTGGGACTTTTAAGAGTGAGTTTGTGCCTGTGACCATGCCCGTGCCCGTCTGTGTGTGTGTGTGTGTGTGTGTGTGTGTGTGTGTGTGTGTGTGTGTGTATTGAAAAGAAAGCAGAGGTATTTTAATTGCTGTCTTCTATCTTAGCTACATTTGTTTGAGATTTCACAGAGGTGGCCCTGTACATCTATTGTGCTATCAGATGAATCAGTGAAGCCTATATGAGGAAAAGTCATGCCAATTTCCCATGAGCTTTGGAGAAATAATTCTGTTGGCTATGTTCTGATCAGATCTTAGTCTTCTACAGATCTAATAGACTTGGAGAACTCTCACATACTACAAATATGCTTTGTTGTTGTGTGAAAAATAAAACCTACAAACCTGAAAATAAAATTCTCTTTTTTATCCAGCTATTTCTTGTTTATCCTTGCCTCAAACAAGTTTTAGCATTCTGATCACCTTCCTTATCTGAACAAGATATCTTTCTCTTTGCTGCTGGAACATCATATAAAATCCTCCACATTAGTGTTTCTCACCTTCCTAAATGCTACAACTTTCAATATACTTTCAATACACTTCCTCATGTTGTGGTCACCCCCAACCATCAAATTACTTTCAATGCTACTTCACATATGTAATTTTGCTACTATTATAAATCATAAGACAACTACCTGATACGCAGGATATTTGATATGTGACACCCGTGCAGGGATTGTGACTTACCAGTTGAGAACCGCTGTTCTACTTCCTCTTGTGATAAGCATTCTTTCTGTCAGACTCCAGCTAATGTCTCCGTGAAAGCAGCATTTCCTTCATCTTTCCATCCTCAGTGCCTAGCCTGTACTAAGAGCTCAACAC
Source organism: Ondatra zibethicus (assembly GCA_004026605.1). Classification (NCBI taxonomy): domain Eukaryota; kingdom Metazoa; phylum Chordata; class Mammalia; order Rodentia; family Cricetidae; genus Ondatra; species Ondatra zibethicus. The sequence continues at coordinate 50,314 of PVIU01013336.1, read as the reverse complement.
AGAAGGAATGCGTGAACAACTGACTGAAGAAATGAATCGCTTTGTTTTCAGTGGTTAATGGGTCACCCTCATACCGAGATTTTATATAATATTGAACTAAGCATATCTGGTGTTTTTAATTTCTTTTCATTTTATCAATTTGTTCATAGTGGCTTGAGTACATATCATGTTGTAACCTAACATAAATATGAAGTGATTTTTCAAATTGCTAATTGGAATCTCCTATGAAAAATATGAAGTCTTGAACGAAGAGATTTGGCCCGAAGGAAAGTCAGGGGGTACATGGGAACACTGACTAAGACATGTCTGGCTGCCACAGCGTGGAGGAAGTGGGTAGAACTTACATTTACTTCTCAGCTACTTCAGTAAGAAGATGGACGAACCTGTGCTGGCCCATTGCAGTTGATTCCCGCCTGAAAAGGAAAAATTAGTCTTCTCCAGTGGAGTCTTGCTGGGTCTATTAACCACACTGTAGGGTAGGTGCCATGTCCACAAATAGTTAGCCAACACAACGGGAACTCAAGAACTCAATAGCACTTTTGTAGATGCTTTGTCTCATACTGCTTTGCTGGGGAACTTTTACATTGCTAGTTTTTTTGCCTGTATGTTTCTTATTTTTGCTGTTCATTTTTTTTTTTAAAAAAAAGAGAGACAAAGGACTTGGGAGTTGAGTGCATGGGGAGCCTGGTGAGGATCTGGGAGGAGTTGGGGGAGGGGAAAGGCATTATCAGAATATATTGTATGAAAATATTTTTTCAATAAATAAATAGATAACAGGTGGATGTGATTAGCAAACTTCTGTACAGATTAGGCTTGCCACTGTGGGAGAGGAAAGGAAGTGCTACAATCTAATCTTTGAGCTTAATTCGTCCGCATGAATGCCTTTATTTCTGCATTATTTAAATTTTGTTTGATTGCTTGTGAAGGAGTCCCGCACTCTCCCAAGACATTACTCTTATGATGTCAACTTGGTGGAGGCATGCTGCCCGATGCTTGAAGATACCTGCTGTTCCCTTCTCTTCTGTCCATTTTACATGTCACTCCGAATGCTTCTGCCACAGAGGTTTAGGGAAGTCCCCAAAGTCACAAAAATCAACTCTTGTTTCTGGGAGCACCTTTGAGATTCTTGTCCTTAGCAGCACCAAGAAGAAAGGCATAAAACAAACAAACAAAACAAAACAGAACAAAACCAAAACCGAAAAGCTCCCTCATGATTGAAAAGGGGAGATTTTGAGTGAAAGCCTCACAAAGCAAAGAGGCCTTTGCTGGAAGGGAAACAGCCACTGAACTGAGGCTTTTAAGGAAGCTTCTTGCCGCTGTGCACAGCCTCCTGTATCAGAGCTTTCTGATTTCTTGTGTTTGTCTGTTTGTTGCTCTAAGAGCCAGGCAACTGCATCCCAAGCCTTAAATGTGTTCAGTGCCAGAGCCTGGCTCTAGGATCTCTGAAGATGAAATCATTTCAAAGCCCACCACACATCCAAAAATACTCCAGAGGTAAATCACATTACAAGTTTGCCTTTAGCTTTAAGCGCAAATAAGACAGAATGAATCTAAAGTTGGGATAGCTTTTCCTTTAAATCTGTGTTGTCAATAGGGAATACAAACTCAACAGAATTGACATTACTAGATAAAGTGTATCTGCTCAAAAATACAGTGGAGACTTCTTCCTGGTTAGTAAATATTGTGACATAGAATGTGTGACAGCTAATGGAAAACCAGGATCCGCTATGAGATGCAGCAGCATGCGGTTTTAAGGAGGGCTGAAAGGTCATGCATATGTCCTTCCGTTTATTCACAACTGTGATTCTCTTGCTTTTAGTGGTCCTTAGTTACCCCAGAGAGATGAGGCCACGACTTCCAAAAAAGATGTTTCTCCATTATCAACAGTAACACATCCAAAATACCAAACAAACAAAAGAAAACTGGCCATATTTTGAAAATATATTTTATTTTGTTATTTTGTTTTGAGACAGGTCTCCTGAGACCCAGGCTGGTTTGATCTCATGATCTTTCTGCCTCAGCCTCCCAAGCACAAACACATATTTTACCTTCAATAACAATGGAGAATATACTTACACTTCCAATACAGAGCAGTCCTTTACATATTTGGAAGTCTAATTATAAAATGTTTTCTTTGCTGCTTCTTATCGAGGTTGGATAAAATTAATATTCAGCCATGTGGACTACTTTTTCACTGTAGCCCGCTTCTAACATACATGTTCCATGGAAACAGGGCAGAGGTCAGGTTTTTTGTTTTGTTTTTGCTTTTGTTTTTTAGAAAGAAAAGTGCTTTATTTAATCTAATCTCCACAGAATCCTTTTCTGTCTTAATTTTCATAAAATGTCCATTAGATCAAAATTCTGCTTTATTTTATTTTCAGTTTGATATTTTCAGTGAATGTCAGGGAATCAGAAAATATTGAACCTCGCCAATTGCAGTGTTTTCACAGTTTATGTGTAGAGAAGGTTTGTTGCAGAATCTCCGAAATGTTGGAGACTACAAGACATTAAAAATTACTGAAAGCCATGCCCCTACTATCGTGGGAAGGCTTGTATAGTTTACTTGAAACCCAAGCGTTAGCAGCCTTTGAGGTTGCCATCCCTAATTATGTGTCCTGCAGGTGGCTAAAGTATGTTCCTACCAGGAGCAGATGAATAGGGAGGGCCCAAATGAGGCCCTTTCACAAGACAGTGTCAGTAGAAGTACTTTGAATTTCATAACACAATAGACACAAGATACTTGAACTAGCAAAAATCCACAAGTGTAGTAAGCATGAGTGTTCTTCTATTATATGCCAGGTCTTTAGATTTAATGAAAGACAGAGAAAGGGAGAGACAGAAATGGAGAGAGACAGACAGACAGAGAGAGATACACACACAGACACACACACACACACACACACACACACACACTGCCCACATGGAAACCTTATATAACCAAGGTCATGCATTAGCTATAAGCCCACCTTAGTAGCAATGCACTATCCTCTCTCTTTTGAAGTTTCTAATAATGGGCCCTACTCCTGGAGTCTGGTGTGTGAGCATCCTCTTTGGTTCTCAACAGGCCACGAATATGGCTTGGAATCTTCAGCTGGTTTTGTCAGTAAGAATTCAGTAAGATGGTCAAAATCCACAGCTGTTCACAAAGTACAAACCTTTTTTTCCAACAAACGTGGTTTTAAATTAAATATGGCAGCATTTGAGAGAGTTGAGTGCTTTTGTGTTAAAAGGAATCTATTTGTATGATATTTAAAGTTTTGTAGTGGTTGAGATTGAACAGACCAGTCTCGTGATTCCAATATAAAATGCATAATTGACTAATTGATTTAGCATTGTAGTTTCAGGTTGAAATAATAATAAATTGATCTATAGTGTTGGAATATTTAAAAGTCTTTGATTCACCGTATTTATAAATTAATTCATTTGATTTAAAAGGTTTATTTAATTACTTGGGAAGGTTTTAAGTCAGACAATTGAGGCACTTAAAGAAAATCAGATATATTAAATTTATAAATGAATTTTAAATTGTTTGAAGAGGTTTAATTAACTGTTTGTAAATGAAGCTAGATATTTTTCTAAGTACCCTTAAAAGCAATTTCTGGAAACTCCTACATCATAAACAGAATTGAATTTGTAAACTGAAATGAGAAGCTTAAAGCAAAACCAGGTTTTCAAATTTGTACCATAAAAAAATATTTAAAAGATTTACCATTACCCTGATCTTTTCTGAGCACAAAGGCTCTCTTTAGGGACTTTAGAAGCAGAAGCACAACACACACTCTGTCTTCAGTGTAAAATCGTTCTTCCCTTCTACTCTCTCTTTATGTTTATTCTTCACTACTCTCATTAATCAGCAAACTGGATGAAACTTGACCTCTTCTTTGTGGTCATCATAATCTCAATCCTCCTTCCTTCCTTCCTCTCTGGTTTGTTTGTGAAACAGTTTCACCCTGCAGCCTGTGCTAGCCTGGAACTCAAGATTCAGGGCTAGAACTAAAAGCATGTGTCAACATGCCCATATGGTTTTGTTTTGTTTTTCTATTTTGTAAATAAAAAAAAGGGAAAAATATCAGTATAAATGTGGTGTTTGGCAAACAATGGGGAGTGATAGGAACCTGGACAATTTAAGTAATCATACTATTTGTGATCATTTGTGTTGTCTACTTGAAAGGTTCTGGAACCACCTAGTAGACAAGCTTCCAAGCACACCTGTGAGGTGTTGTATTGATTAAGTTAATGAGGTATTAAGATGCAAACTAGAAATGGGTGGCACTATTCCCAGGCTTGGATTCTGTCCTATAAAAGGGGAAACATAGCTTAGCATAAGCCTTTGTCACTGGTTTTTTCCTCTTCTAAAAACTCAGTGAGACCTCCTTTCCTTAAGCATCCCACCCATGATGGACTGCCACCGGGAACTAGGGGCCAAAACAAGCCCTTTCTCCCTTAAGTTGCTTCTTTCAGTGTATTTAATACAAAAGCAATAAAAGAAAGCAAGACAGGAGGAAGTGTCAATTTTTGAATGAAAAAAAAATCAAAAAGAAAGACAGAAAATTGGTACTGAGAAGTAGAGAGGTTGCTGTGATTCTGGGGAAGCATGTGGTTCTGGGGAATCTGGAACAGTTTTGTGGCCAGAATGTAGAAGAGTTTCGTGCTTTGGGCCGAAAAAGTTCTAGCATCTGGAGCAGAGCTGAATAGACCATTCTAGTGGGCGTTGAAAGAGAAGACTATTGAGAGAATCATGGACCTTGGAGGTCTAGTGCACACAGTTCTGGAGGGAAATAAGGACTCTCAAGAACTGGAATGGGGGCCTTTTATGCACTATTTTCAGGAATTTCAATTTATTCTGCTTGTGTCCTAAGAACTGAGTAAACTTTAATTTAAAGATAATGAACTAACTCTCTTTGCAGAGTAAAATCTCAAGGCAGGAAAGCATTCCTCTTAGTGCTTAAACAGTAATTGTTAAAGCAATCAACATCACCAAAGAGAAACTTCTTGAACGGAATGGGGACCATTGGAAAGGCGTCAGTAGGGCACAACCCCACCCACCAGAGGTCTCCTCTTGCAAAGATTCAAACTCTTTTGAAAGAAGAAAGCCTAACTAAACAATTCCCTGTTCAAATACAACAACCTAAGCAATTGTTTCCCCAAAATTAGCATTCAGAAGCTGATGCAACTGACTCAAAGAAGGCCAAATTCCATCTCTAGCTGGCAGTAAAATTTGGTAGCATTGTCTACATGGTACTGATTTCACAAGTATGAAAGATGCAAGATTTGGATGGAAAGGCTATGATGCCATTCACTGTGGTTCTAGAAATGGGTGGAGTGGTTAGAATCCCTTCGGAGGAAACCTGAAAGACCATTGTATGAAGCTATCAAAGGTGATGTATAAGTTGAAATGGACAGCTCAGGATAGTGAAGATGCCATTATGGGATGTTGTGGAATATTACTTTAACTATGTAACGGTGTGTTGCCTCATTTGCTTAACTGTAAAGATGTGTTGAATTTATTTTACCTTGCCTGCTTAAGGTACCTGATTGGTCTAATTAAAAGCTAAATGGCCAATAGCTAGGTAGTAAAGGGATAGGCAGGTCTGGCAGGCAGAGAGAATAAGTAGGAGGAGGAATCTAGGCTTGAGAGAGAAGAGAATAGAGGAGAAAGAGAGGGAGATTCATGGGGCCAGCTAGCTAGCCAGACACAGAGGAAGCAAGGAAGTAGGACATATGGAAAGAAAGAAAGAAATAAAGAAAGAAACAGAGAGAGAGAGAAAGAAAGAAAAAAGAGAGGAAGGAAGGAAGGTAGGTAAAAATCCCCAAGGCAAAACGTAGATGAAAAGAAACAAGATTTAAAAAGCTAGCTAGAAACAAGGCTAAACTAAGGATGGGCATTTATAACTAATATTAAGTCTCTGTGTTATGATTTGGGACTGGTGGTCCAAGAAATTCTACTACAATGGAATGTCTGCTAAAGAAGGTTTCAGGAATGGGATGGAACAAGCCTAAGGAAAAACATGCTACAGATTGCAGATGTGGAGGGTTGGGTATTGTTGGTTGTTTTTACTTTTTACTCTTTGGACTTTCGGGGAGCCTGCCACTCAGCTCTCAAATAAATCACACACAGTCTTATTATTACTTACGAATGCCCAGCCTTATCTTGACTTGTTGCTAGCCAGCTTTTCTTAGTTTAAATTATCCTGTCTACCTTTTGCCTCTGGGCTATTATTTTTCTCTATTCTGTATACGTTTCTTTACTTCTTACTCCATGGTTGACTGTGTAGCTGGGTGACTGGACCCTGGTGTTCTCTCTCCTTTTCTTGCTCCTCCTTCATCCTCTCAGATTTCTGCTACCATTTATTCTCTCTGCCTGCCAACCCCACCTATCCTTTCTTCTGCCTGGCTATTGGCTATTCAGTTCTTTATTAGACCAATCTGGTGTTTTAGACAGAAAAAGTAGCACAGCTTCACAGAGTTAAACAAATGCAACACAAAAGAATACAACCCATCTTTGCATCATTAAAGCAAATGTCTCACAGCATAAACAAATATAACACATCTTACAATAATATTCCACAACAGCTGGGGCTAACCAAGCCCTTTGAAAATCAGATGATTGCATCATGACTTCTAGATGTTAGACATGGAGCTAGAGGGTTTGGTGTTTGCCTTGTTGATTTCAGTCTTGCTTTGGTCTGATCACTCCCTGCTATGCCCCAATTCTTTCACTTTTGGATAAGCATATTTATTCTGTATCACTGTAGGTTAGAAGCACATAACTTATGTTTTGATGTTAGGCTAACCATTGCGAAACATCCTCACATCATAGATGAGACTGAGATTTTTGACATTTATGGGCCCTGATACACTTCAACTGCATCATGCTGCTGCTTGCATGGACTTTTAAAGGGTGTTAGAATATCTAAAGACTATGGAAATTTTAAAGTTGGATTGAACATATTTCACTCCATGGGATTGTTATGAGTATATGAGGACAAGGAGAGAAGGTCAAGCCTTAGAAGCAGCATGGACAGGTGTCAAATTGACAAGGGGTAGAGTTATTAAGATTGGCGTTAGCTGTCAAGTTTACAGAATTTGGAACCACCCAGGAGCCAAGCTTTCAGACATTCCTGTTGAAGAATTAAGTTGACAAGGTTAACTGAAATAAAATGATTCACACTAAAAGTAGGTTGCACCAGTTTCTGGGCTTGAGCCCTTGACTATATAAAAAAGAGAAAGCTAGCTGAGCACAGGATTGGTTGCTCTGTTTTTCTGTACTGTGGATGCCCTAAGACCAGCTCCTTTATACTCCTGCCACAGTGACTTCACTTAACTTGGAGCTATGAGCCAAACTAAACCTGCTCTCCCTTCAGTTTCTCTTGCCAAGATATTTAAACATGACAGTGGACAAAGAAACGTAGACAGTAATTAGCTGATTTTGTGCGGTGGTTGTCCCATTGTATAAATATTTCTAACCTTTTTTTGTTTTCCACCCAGAAATCAGAGTTTAGTAAGAAAGCTCTCCTTTGAAAAATGTTGGGCTCAGGACTGAGGGTATGGTTCAGTTAGTGAAGTCTTTCCATGGAAGCATGAAGACCTTAATCCAGAGTCCCAGAACCCACGTAGAAAGATGGGCATGATGGATGGCACATGGCAGACGTTTTAACCATAGTTCTGTGGGGGGTGGGGGACATAGGTAGTACAACAAAGGGACGTTTTCAGAGCTTGCTGGCTAGCAACCAGTCTAGTCAACCAGTGAGCTCCAGGTTAAGTGAGAGAGTGTCTCAAAAAGTAAAGTGGAAAGTGATTGAGGAAGATAGCTGATGTTGACATCTAGCCTACACACACACACACACACACACACACACACACACACACACACAATGTCCATGCACATATATATGTACACATGCACATAAAAACATGCACCAACATGACCACCACACACATAGACACACACATAATAATTTTTGGTCCATTTATTAAAAATTGAAGTTGGAATGTATGCCAAATCCGTGTCAGAGACTGAACTAACCTCTAGGTCACTTGTTTTAGTACTTTGGTATTTAAGTGAAAGTGTTCTCCATGGTAATGTGCTTGGGTGTCACTTAAATTCCACCTCAGAGAGATGTAGAATTCAGCAGCTTTCTGACTCATACCAAACATTTAGAGCATAATGCAGTGTTCAACAACAATTTTAAAGGAAAATTTGTTATATGTACATATGTTCATGTTCCACTGAAAAAATTATAAAATATAAAAGTATTGTCTACAAATAAAATAAAAATATTGTATTGCATATAAATAATACAATTTCCTATCACATATTCCTTAGCCAGTACCTTTGTGTCGAACAATTAAAGCCCATGCTTTCTGGCTCACTCTCATCTACCTGCGGATGCTGGCTCCTGTGTCGTCCCTGTCCTTTCTTACCTGTAGTATCATGCTGCCCTGCCCGTGTGCCTTAGACCCTGCAATGTCACCACACACTGGACTGGTGTCCACAGCAAACACTGTCTTCCTCTTTCTTGAGAGCTGTCTCTGGCTGCTGGAGCCCACCCATTCCCCCACTCAGTCCCACAGAGGCCCAAGCAGGTTTTCAGACTGGACAGTCAAGACTTTACCCTTAGCCCTATCGGCCCACAGTAAGAGTCTGATAGACTATTCTAGCCCCTCTTCCCAGAAGGGTTCATTTTGAGGTATGTTTTCTATGCTGCTTCCCAATATTCCCCAGTGTGGATTGCCGTCTTGACAGTTCATTGATAATAAACTCTGTCTCTTCTCTCTGTCTCTCTCTCGTTTGCCAAAACACCTCTTGTTTTCATTTGACTATCCAGCTCTAGGTCTGTTTTTAATAGAAAGCTGAACTATAAAATATTTTTTTGAACCAAATGCCATTTAAATGAAATTAATCAGGCATAAAATTTAGTTAGCCTTTATTCTTCTTAAGGGAAAACAAGGGCTTCCTGTAACTCTACTGAATCTAGGACTTGGGCCCAGTACTTCCCACACTCTCTTAAAGGAAAATGTGCATTGACAGTGAAGTGACCTGAGTAATTGTCTCCTGGGTATTAGACAAGAGCATGCTTCCCAGAAGTTCGGATTCAACCTTTAGAATTTTGGGAAATCATTCTGACCCCTAACTTTTCTACCGAAATCAACCAACCCCCCAGCTATGCCACTCCCAACTTAAGGAAGACACTAATGATGAAGATGGAAGAGGGGACTTGCTCTCAAGGCTGTTCTCCCATTATCTACCAGCAACCCAAAAGGTGGCTGCACTAATGGTTTCCGGCTCGACTGTTCTAGGAGGCCAGGAATACTCCTGGGCCTAATGGATGCTAATGAAGTAGTTTATTATTCCTCCACCAAAGGTTTCCTGCCTGCCTATAAATCATGGTGTTTGGTGACTCAACTGCCTCCAGGAAGTTTGCTTCAAGAAAGGACATAAAATCTCTAACCACTGACCAGGGAGTGGCTTTCTCACTCGAAGGATGCAATCTATTCCTGCTGCCGCAGAGCTGTCTAATGCAAGCATTATAAAGTATTCATAAGCTTCCCCCTTGGCCTCAGCATAGAACCCACCTCTCCACTTGGGGAATATATTAGACCTCTGAATGCCTCCAGAATGGATCCATCCCCTCCTGGCTCATAATTGTTCCTCCTGTTTCCTTTGGTGGTGACTTCAGGATGTTCTGCTCTTCTTCTCCATCCGCCCTTCTGCATCTGCTCTAACCTCATCTCCTGTCTCACTTTCCCCTTCAGCCGTGTTTATAGTTCTCTTTCTGGAAGAGTGGCTTCAGAGTTGGCTTCTGGCGGGGGCGAGGGGAGAGGAGGGGGATTAAATATTCATGAAAAGATAGTGTGGGCATGTCGGATCTGGAAGAAGGCAAACTGATCTATAGTAAATGATAAAAATTAAGCCTGTTAATTCCGACCCTTTAACCAGCACTGACACATCTGCAGCTCACAGACTGCAGTCCTCTTGAAGCTGGATAGCCTGGGTTACAGTTATTTTAGTCAGGCATGATTTTTTTCGTCTGTCATTAAATTAGAATATGATTACCTCCCACAGACAAAATAGCACCGTTGGGTACTAAGTAATATAATTTATTTCATAAATAGAATCGAAACACCTTTATTAGATGCCAGTGACTAGGGAAAACAACATTTTATTAATATTTTAGTATTGACTCTATTTTATTACATTTAATCAGAATGAGATTTTTGATAGCAATCCAGAGATACACTCTAAACTTTTGTTCATGCTGCAGCAACCTTGCTTGAAAACAAAATTTGTGTTTTTGTTTTTCTTTTAACCTAGGAACCTAACTATTTGCAAGGGATTCTTTCTGAAAGCCGCACAGATAGTATATTTAGTTTGCGATCTGGGCTCTGAGTGGTTTCCTTCTCTTGATAGGTTCTTAGTAAAGCCAGCAGGGAAGACCCCACCATATGGAGTCCTAGACAAAGAAGCCTCCAAGATTCCAACACTTCTCTTTCCTTCTATTCTTTTTCTCCCGTCCTAGCTACATATTAGCTTGGTACAGGAGATACACCGGTTAATAAAAGGAAGTGCTCTCCCTCGTGGAGTTGAGGAAGTGAGGAACAGACCAGAAAAGGAAAGAAGTGCATGCTCAGAAGGAGGCGGAGTCCCCTCATCCAGCACTGGATTTCAGGGTGTCTGTTCATTAAACTCTGAGTTTTGCACCACCCACAATCTGAGCCTCTGGAGCTGGTTCATCTCTCTTGAACATTTTGGAATGCTTTTTTTTTTGAAGATGATAAAAATAGGATAAGAACTCATTTCCAGTTGAGGCATAAAAAGAATTACTGTGAAATACAGAGCAGACATTAAAGGTCATTTTCAAAGCTGGCTCTGCCACTTACCAGCAAGGTGTGAACTTGGTCAACTGTGTTGATGTCTGCTTCTTGATGCGGTGTACTGTAAAATGATGACCGTGATGTTTACCCCCTCAGGTCTTTCTAAGGACGAAATGAGTTAATATTTGTTGTGCACCTGGTAGAGTCTTTCTGACATATAGTGGGTGACATATAGATACTAGTTATTTGCTCTGATGCCCTGGGTAAGCCGAGTGATTCATTTTTGTTGAATTTGTTGGCTAGCTTCTGCTGAAATCACTCTTTGTATGGGAACTTCAACTGCCCCAAAGGGCCCCTTGAACTTTGGCTATTGCTTTCTCTATACAATCTTTTCTTGTGGCAGCAGATACCGTACTCACAAAATCTCTACTCTATAGGTTTTCTCCTTGGGGACACATACAGAGCAATTCCAGTCCTTCTTCTAGAGGGTGGCCTGCAGACACACATCAATATGCATTATTTGGTTTTTTTTTTACCAGCTCCGTATCTCAGAATCTACAATTTTCTCTCATAGGACAGTTTCCCAGGTGACTCTCATACTATCCAGCTTACTAGGACCACATACCAGTTCCTAATTCCTATTATGTAGCTTCGAGTCTCCCAGCTAGCCTGGGTGCCCTCTCCTGCTGGGATTTCCTTCTGTGACTATGATAGGTTGGAATGCTCAGATTGAATAGATGGCATGCTGGAGACTCTAGCTGGAACGTGGAAGTAACAGGACAGAAAATGGGCTGCTCAGAGAACTTGGGTTCTGGGGCTAAAGATGAATAATCGTCAGACTGAGGAATATGAAGATTTCAGATAACACTCTCCTGGATTGCGCGGACAGGGGAGAATCTCTGTCACGACACTGAGAGGAGGTCTGAGGCTGCGAGGGAACCAGCTGTGTGTGTATTAGGAAAGAAAGCTCTGAGCTGGAGAACATGGGCTCTAACGCTAAAGTGGAAGCCTTCTTAGCTGTGCTGACACCAGAGAGCAGGCAGGAATGGCCAGGGAGGAAAGCGAAGGAAACTCCTAGGAGACTGGATTAAGACGGGGATGTTGGTTTTTCAATCATGTGGTAGATCTGACCGCTCTCTTCCTGCCTCCTGACTCGAACATCAAAGATCAAAAATCAAAGGTGCTCCAGCTTGTAGAGGACGTCTCTCAGTTATGATGTTTAGTCCAATCTCATTGCTCTTTAGGTTTGGAATCTCCCGGAAGTCTGTGAGGATGATTCCGGCAGTGTTCAGCTGAGGAGACCCACCCTGAGTGTGTGTGGCAAGAGCACAGACCATAGGGTGTGGGCCTGCGTCTCAATGAAGAAGAAGAAATTGGGTCGAGCCCTGGCATTCATTTTTCTCTGCTTCCTGACTGTGGTCACAACGCAACCAACTTCTTGATGTTCATGTCATCACAGCTGGAGTGGTTCCTGCCAGTATGGCTTCCCCGTGGTGATGGGCAATGCGCCTTGGGCCAAAATAAACTCTTCCTTAAGTTCCCTTTGTCAGGTATTTGTCATAGCAATGAAAATTAATCTTCCCAGCCTTAAAAAAAAGACTACCAATATTCAACTAGTCAGACTGTGCTTAGATTATAATACATCCAAGTAGAATTTTTTTTTTTTATATTTAGTTGACCAAATGTGTTTATTTTGCCCATTTTTTTCTACCTGGAGGTTTTTTCCCCTACTTGATTTCCCAGAATGCTAGCATCGAGCATTCTCATCACACTTTCCTGAGCATGCTGTGTTTTCTGCGGAGCCTCTGAGATGCTTACCTTTTCCTGTAAATAGCCCCATACTCCAACATTTGCAGGAACACTTTGCTCTTCCAGCAAATGTTTAAATCTCCACATTAGTTATTCACCAGTCCTGAAATTCCTTCCTTCCTTTACTGTCTGCTGCCATCAGCCTTGAGCCCCTTGTAAGAGGGAACTTCATTTTATGTCATTTAGGGTGGCGGAATTCTACACTGTATGAGGACATTTCCAAGCACCCCCTAGGAGGCTCCCATTGAGAACCGCCACTGGCACATTAATTCATTTATTCGTGCCAATACTATTGAATTGCTGCCATGTGCCAGCCTTGTGGTGGGTCTACATTTGAGAAACACTGGGACAGGAATCCACTCCTTCTCAAGGTTGGCCATGTGTCTTGAATCATCTTTAACACAATGGTCACTTCTTCATTATATAAAAAAATGTATCTCTCTACAACACCTAAATAATGATCCTTCTGCTATTGTCTAACGTTCAGTTTCTTCAACTACAAGTCAAAGAAGTACATGTGGAGGTTGAAGAAAATTGTAGAAATAGTACTGGATTTCTGAATATTCAAGGAAAAAAATAAAAACAAATGCATAATGAATTCCAAGTGTTTCTGGTAGTGCTAACTCATATTTCACCTCTTGGCTTTGCAATAGCCTTGCTTCTGAACATGTAAAATGTATGCTTTGCACACACTAGCATGAGCCACAAACAAATGGTACCTGAAGCACCTCAGGTCAGACTTGAGACTCCTTTTCGCTTTGAATTTTAGTGTTTTTACTGTACAAACAGAGCTTTCTGCTCTTATAGAAACAAAATGGTTTAATTACAGAAAACAGAACTTTTAATATTTCCCCTCTTATCATTTCTCAGCATCAAAATAGTACATATTTGGATCATATTATCTTAGAATGTTTGATTTTAAAAATTGCTGTTTGAGTTGCTGATTGAGTTTATTAAAAATCATCAGTTGAGTTTTGGCTTGGGATTGGGACAGAATTTCCAACAACCCTGAAATGACTAAACATATTCCTTCCATTTGTACTATGTATTTATGTGAAGCCATGTTTTCAGTATTAGCAGTCAAAATCAAATTATCAATCCCAGATTTAATTTTTCATGTAAAAATAAATGGCATGATGGTGTCGTTAGCAAGGAAGTTTACTTTGTAATGAACATTAAAATTGGAGTTGGGGTTGGGGAGAAGAGAAATTTTAATGGAGAGGGAAGGGGATTCAAGAGGGTAATGGAGGGTGAAATGACTAAATTCCATTGTATAGACACATATATGTATGAAATTGTGACACAGCAAAACATGGAAAATTACAAATTCCATTAAAAGAAAATAAAACTGGGAGAGATGACTCAGTGCATAAGAGAGATTGCCATGCAGACACGAGACCTGAAATTAGCCCCCTAGCACCCGTGGAAAAAGCAACTGTGTCCCTCTATGCTTGAAAACCCAGTGCTGGGTGCGAATATGGTGGGGATAAAGGCAGTGGAATTCCTGGGGCTTGCAGGCTGTCAGCCTGGCTCCAGGTTCAGTGACCTCAAAATATAAAGTGGAAAGTAAATGAGGAGGGCATCCTCCTCTGGAGTCTGCATTTGCATGTACCTGTGCATATGCGCAAAAGGTATACACTTAAATATATCACACACACAATACAGTTAAATGTTAATGTTATGTGTATACCAAAGGATTGTTTTAAAATAAGTTTCTTTGTGATTAGCAATAACTGTTTGATACTATGCCTATTTTATATAACTGTACACACAGGGTATGTACATTTTTTCTGGTGTACAGCATTTGCAAAAGGAAAAGCTTAAGATTCCGTTTGGTGCAGAACAGAAGGTATCCAATCTTTGTTTCATGTGAATACTTTCCAACAACTTAAAGACAAATCGCACTCGGTTTTCCTTTTCTCCCAGTCACACAGTTTTCACTCTTCCTGGGACACTGGTTTGACGAATCTGAACTCTCTTTTAGAGTATAATTCTGTGAGTCTGCATTCACGTTGCTAGAATGTTTTACTCTGTTTTCATGGTTATTGTTTCCCCCCTTGTTTACAACCAAGGCAGCAAGGGATGTGGTTCTTTTGGAGGACTGTATTTTTAAATCAATCAAGTCCCATGTATATAGTTTTAATATAGTCATTGCTATGAATTGATTGCAGCTCTCAAGAATTCTATCAAATGGCAATGGGTTTAATACAGTTGCATATGTTATGTCATATTGAACAACACAGGAAATACAAGAGACAATAAAAACAGAAAGCATTTTTAGAACCAATGAGATATTGAACCTATTGGAACAGTTTGAAACCGGAGGAAGTTACAATCAGTAGTATTCTATTAAATGCTTAACAACTGGTTCCTGTTGGGGAGTTATCATTTTCAAATTTTGATGATTCTGTGGCACATTCTTCTACCACAACTAATTTCAAACTGACAAAGTAATACCAAGTAAGGAAAAGAGTTGCTGGGGGCTGAAGAGATGGCGTACTGGCAAAGAGTACTTGCTGCTCTTGCTGAGGATGTGAGTTCAGTTCCTAGTACCAAATCTTGTGACTTCCAGACACCTATAACATTAGCGCCAGGACATTCAATGCCACCTCTGGGCTCCATGGGCACCTTCACTCACACACGCATACTCCCCATAGACACACACATATACATGTAATTTTAAAAAGTCCTTTTTGAAAAAGAGACTTAGCATTGCTTTGTTTTGTAGCATTTTCTCTATATACATATAGCAGGCACATCTTAGGAACATAGATAATAGTAAAATGTCATAGAGATAGCCAGTAAATATTCTATTTGGAGTATTCATTAACTTTTAAAAAATATGTAACAATTTTATAGAATTAAAATTTTAATAATAATAATTATAATAATAATATCCTCTCAGAATTCCTGGGTATTTATAAATTAGTTCTAATGAAACTATTTGAATTAATTGTAGTCTAGCACTACAAACCCAGTTTATAACATATTTACAGGAATATCAATCAGACAGGTTCAAACAAAATTTAGAAGTCCACAAAATAATTACCTTGGGTATAGGTATAAGCAAGGGGATTTTCTTTCTTATTTACTAATTATATGTTTTTCTTTTTACAGTTTCCATGCAATATATTTTGATCATGTTTTCACCTTCTCCAACTTCTCCCAGATCCTTCCCCACCACCCTACCCAGCACCACACAGCATTATGTTCTCTCTTATCTGCTAAAACATGAAAACAACACAAACCCCCAAAATAAAAATGTCAAAACAACAACAACAACAAAATGAAACAAAAATCACACAAAATACACATAGAGTTTATTCTCTTTTGTTCAACTACCCCCGGGGGGTGGGGCCTGCCCTGGAGGGCGGTGATATACCACCATTTATCTGTTATTGGGTGATGCTCTTTTCATGAACTCAGTTCCCTCCTTTATTAATCAACGGCTCATTCCCATGCTAGGTCCATTCAAGTCTTTTTTTCTGTCCTGACTCCTACTTAGAATGTTCTGTGTCTCTTCTAATGTTTATCACTTTGCTGGCCACCACCTGTTGTCTTACCCAGGTCACCTGCAGAAAACTTCAAGTGCTCTATTTTTTAGAGATAACTCACCTAAACTCTGGAACCCTGGAGGTTGCATTTGTACATGTGTGAACACACACACACACACACACACACACACACACACACACACACACACACACCAGCGTCAGATTTCTTTAGTTAAGGATTTTGGAATGTGGCAGAAGCATTCTTGTTTCAAAGGACAGGGGCAGACCTGGAATGCTTTCCTCAAGCTTCCCATGGTCCTGTCTCTAGTGAGTGAGAAAGGGGCTAGCAGCTAACAGTCATACTGTCTCTGGTAAAGGCTCCAGGAAGCTGAAATTTGTGCTAAACCAGATTCACTTTATATTGAATATTTCAAGAACTCAGTTGAAGTTTTTTTCAGGTGTTAAATCATTTTATTTTTTTTTACTTCACTTGAAAATAATAAATCTAGCACTAGACAATAAACCTGGAGCTGAATGTTCTTTATGGTTTCAATTTATACCACATCAATATTTTTTTAAAATAATCACTATATTTTCTTACATGAAATTATATAAATGAAGAAACATTTTAAACATGACCAAAATTTCCAAGTTCTTTATTTTATTGATTAATTAATTAGTTCCTCTCTCAAACAATACATCCTAACCTTACCCTCCCTCCCTCCTCTTTTTCCAACCTCTGCTTACCTCTAGGCACAACAAGATACAGTGACTAGGCACAAAACTGGGCACTCCCACAAACTCCCGAGCCACCATTGAAAATGTGAGTCCTCATTTTATGTGAGTGGGGCATACCTCATACATTCCATCCAATCCACAGCACAATGTGAATAGACTATCACTGTTTAGCTCCGTTTGATCATCTGTACAGGCAACAAGTTGAGTCAGAAAGTGAATCTAGATTTGTTTGCCTCAACTCTCATGGGCTAGAGACATATCAGCAGAGTACTGCCCAAGTGTGTAGAAACCCTTGCCTTTGATCCCTAGACTGTCTAAAAGAAACTTGGTTTTTATTTTTAACAAATTGATTTTAATTATTTTTTGATACAAGGTCTCATTAAAAAGCTTAGGTTGGCCTATATCTTTTTATGTAGTCCAGGTTAGCCTTGAATTACCTATCCTTATGTCTCAGCATGCCAGGTACAAGGATTACAGGTAAATGCTACCATGCCTATCTATAATTATCTTTCAAATTACTGTTTCATGTTATCTTACTCTGAGCCCTTAGGGCCTATGGCATGATATCTGCTGTCGTATTCCTAGAGGCTGAGATTTGGTAGAGATCAGGCGGTTTTCAAATGGTCACCGGGTTGACACTCACCTTCCATAATGTAGACTTTAACATTCCACTCATCGGGATTTATATTTCACATTGCTCGGTGTGTCTAGGTGAAGCCTTGGAACTGTTTCTGGCTAGTGGGATGTGAGCAAGCAAGACATGGAAAAAGTAGCTATATTTCTGGTAGCCCATGCTCATACCCCTGCAAATCCTTGTACAGCTTTAGAAAAATAGTGGCAGATCATGTTGCCGAGATAAACAGTGTGGTTAGAAGGTTGCTAGATTCCTGAGTCTGTATGTGGGAGAAATATCCAGGAGACCTGCCTAGACTAGTAATACCACTGTTGAATAAGGCATTAATAAGAATGTTTATTATGTTAAATCATTGATGTTCAGGGTTGTTCCAGTTGGTGGCTTACTCTGACTAGTGTATCTGTGGGTAATGATGCTCTGTTGGGGGAGACTAAGGCTCTAAATACTTTTTAGTAGCAATTATAGTTCATCTGAATGGCTAATATGTACATGCTGATATTTTCTTAAAAGCGTTTGTAGAATGTTTTAGCCCATAGAGATAAAATGCAGGCACAGCAGCCCATTGTACTAGCAGCTGACATTGAATGCAATTGATTGTAGCCACACCGGGAGCGGGACAGACAAGGTAAATAAATTATGAATTCCAGGGGGAAAGAGCCTGCAGTAGCTGCTGTTTCATTCTCCTCTTAACCCCCTGTGGCTGTAAACACGCTTATAGATATATTTTATTAATAATTGTTTTGATGTATTTGGATTTTGCAAGTGGCTATTGTAGCTAGGGGATTTCTGGACACCCCTCTAGCTAATCAGATTAGAGACACGAACACTGCAGTGACAGACTAGTGTGTATATGAAAAGACAAATGGCAAATCTCTCCCTCACCAGCACTTGTGACTGGCTGTTTGTTTAAAATCACAGCTTTGGACTTCTTTCCCACTGTGCTGTCCTCACTTATGTCTGCAAATGATGGACTTTAGGCTGAAAATTACATGAGAGATACTTAACAAATGGATATCTCTCAAAGGACATCATCAGAATAAAGCACTTCAAGACTCACTTTATACTACTTGAAGAAAGATACTATTGATGTGACATATTGAAAGAGCTCTAGCTACAAGGACGTTAAAAGATTTGTTCATTTTGTGAAGAAGGCAGATCATGTATATCATTAGCAGTTTGGCTAGGTCTGAAGAGGTTAAAACAGGCTTCTCATGAGATGCCGACTTTCCAGTAACCCAGAGTGTGTATTCACCTCCAGCTCATTCTTTCTGACCTGACTGTTATCTTAGCTACTGTTCTATTGCTGTAAAGAGATGCCATGACCAAGGCAACTTAAAAAAATAAAACATTTAATTGGGGACTTCCTTACAATTTCAGAGGGCTAGTCCGCGAACATTATGGTGGGAAGCCTGGTGTCAGGCAGGCATGATAACAGGCAGGCAGGTGGTGCCGGAGAGTATCTGAGAGCTTAGATGATCTGCAAGTTGGAAGCTGGAGAGAGACAGAGTCAGAGACTGGGGCTAGCATGGACTAATGAAATCTCAAAAATGTCAAAGCCCATTGCAGTGATCCATCTTCTCCAAGAAGGCCACACCGCCTCCAATAGAGTGACACCTTCTAATCCTTACTACATAGTCCACCAACTACTAACCAGACATTCAAATATATGAGCCTATGGGGGTCATTCTCATTCAAATCACCACAACTGGGTAGTAAGACTTCTGGTCTGAAGCCTTGTTTGTTTTCAAGAATAGCTCATGTAATAGTCTGACCAAGTTCTTTGTCACCCCAGACCCTGGGATCAGTGTCTGTCTGTCCAGATAATCCAGCCTATACAATAATGTTGACATACTACAACTTGAGGTAAAACATGAAGACTGGATAAGAGAAGAGTCTTTTTTTTTTTTTTTTTTTTTTTGGTTTTTCGAGACAGGGTTTCTCTGTAGCTTTGGCGCCTGTCCTGGAACTATCTCTTGTAGCCCAGGCTGGCCTTGAACTCACAGAGATCCACCTGCCTCTACTTCCTGAGTGCTGGGATTAAAGGCATGCACCACCACCACCCAGCCCGAGAAGAATCTTGAGTGGAAAACAGAACACAGCCTGGGCTAACTAGGAGAGTGGAATTTGTTTATTATGTTATTTGAGAAATAAGTAGACATGAGATTGCGGAAGGATGGAGTATGTATTTTGTGGTTTTAGACTCTCAATCATAAGTAGACTTATGAAAAATTTTTCATTGAGAGTTTCAGAATAACTCTGTTACCTCAAAGGCAGCTGTGAAGTGCCTTTTGTGGGCTAATTTTATACATCAAAGCAAGCACTGATATTTCTGTTATTCTGTGTGGTTAATCTTTATTAAGTTCTCTTTAATTCTGTGCATATTAAAATAAAATATAAGAACACTTATTAGCCTCGTGTCCCGGATGTCTGCACACCCACACCTCAATCATATGCTGAAGGCTAAGTTATGAATGGAATGGTATTTGCTTGTGGAAACTTGGGAGTAATGAGTTCATGAAGGGCTAATATCTTCGATGAGGGATGAAAGCTCTCTTCATCCCTTGCTACAGGGTACATGGTTTCTGTTTTGCGTCTCCTTTTTTGCTCTCACCCCCCCCAACTGTGAAGGATACTGTGAAAAGGGAGATGGCTGAAACATCAGGAAGAAGATTCTCATTAAGAACCCAGCCATGGTGAAATCCTCATCTAAGACTTCCAATCCTTAGAACAGTGAGGAGTTAATATCCATTACCGTCGATCTCCTGTTATCACAGACAAACTGACTAAAAAGAAGCCCAACCCACAAGGCAGAAATTAATTTATCACTTGGTCACTGTACCTTGCCATTCCTGGTTCCAGACCGGAGAGCTTTTATGGGTCAAGAAGGATTTGGGGAGATAGATATGGTTATATCAGACACATGTTAGTATTTCCTTGTGGATAAGAGTTCATCTTTTTAGCATCCTTTGGGTTCAGTCTTGGAGACAGCTACAAGAACAAGACTGGTTTTCATTCTGATGCAGTGGCTGTAAAGCTCACCACTGAGCTCCATTTTATTAACTTTTTATAATTCTATCTGATTGCTTGCTAGCAACCCCAGAGAGTTGGGAAAAAACACATTTCTCATTCTTCTATACATTCCTTCCATGTGAAGAAGAGTCCTATCTTTGATTCATTTTCTCCTTGAACGAAAGCAGAGGGGCAGGTGGTCTATCTCAGCACACTACCTTAGTTCCCTTAAAGAGGCTTTAAGAAGTCATTCAGTTCTTATGTCTCTGATTCCACCCTCCCCAAAGCATAACAAAAATACTAATATATACTTAGTCACTGGTAAGTACTGAGGGTCACAGTGCTTTATCTTTGGTGTTTGTGGTTTTCGAAGACATGAATTCAACAGGCTGCCTTCCTCTGCCTATCTATGCATCTGTCTGTCTAAGAGGAAACTTATTATAGAAATTGGATCATGTTGTGAATCCTTTTGCCCTCAGTGTTACATACCCTAATTGGCATAATAATCTCCTTTTACTCATTTTACCATCAAAATGCCAATCTCTTCTCAGAATACTTCCTCAGACATCCTAGATAGAGTGTTTGTCTGGTTATCTGGGTTTTCCTTAGTACTGACAAGTCAATACTAAAATTAATGATGTTTATTTTATTCTCCATTAACCAAGTATGTTTAATCTTTTTATACAGATTAGAAGACTATGCACTTAGAGTTTAGGGTGTTTAATTTAACTTCCCAAAGGTGTACAATGATGGTCCAACAGTGATCTGAGGATCCGTGCTAAGTTTTGTTCCCAAATGTAATGTTGTTAGCCTTTGCCGTCATATGAAAGGAAATACTTCCCACATGTAGGTTTCCATCATTCCAACTGAAGGAATAACCAGGAAGTGAAAAAACAAAACACAAACAAACAAAAAGCCTGGGATTCAGTGGACATCTTGATGAGTTGATTTCGGTTTCTGAGCTCACCAGTTAGGTACAGATTATTGCAAAACCTTGGTACCCTTAGGAATTGACTACCAGCTGCATCAGGCCATGGAGATGTTAGACTTTCTTCCCTGGACCTATAATGGCTGCTGGGTATTACAGGTTCTGGCCTTGCTCCTTCCTTCTGTCACACCCCTTCCCCCAGAGTTCACCCTTATGGACTCAACTTAGGTGGAGAGTGCCTGACTTGAGGGCCTCTGACACTTCTTTCCCATCAGGAAACTTTCTTTCATGGATGACTGTAGAGTTGACTGTGAACTTTTGAGGTAGAAAAAAAAGGGGAAACACAGCAGTAGAGGGGATCTCATAGACAGATAGTGAAAGGATGAAACGGATTACAGGGTGGATGTCAAAAAGATTGGGGCTAGATGTGTGTGTGTTTTGCTTTCCATAAAAAAGAGTTCATATCTGGCTTTATAGGTGTTTTTCAAAGTGATCTCCCCAGGAGTTAGCCAGCTTGGGAAGGGGCTCCTGCAGGTCTCAAATCCCCTACCAGAAGTGAAACTGGAGCAGTGACAGTTGAGGTTTATATATAATGTTTAATTTGAATAAAGGGGTTTCTACCTTTTAAAGGATCTTTAAAAATCTGTTAGATGCCACAGAGACCAAAGAAAATGTTAAAATAAAAGATCTCTGTGAGCCGGTCTTTATTGAAAAGATTATGCTGGCCTCTAAGAGACAAGAGCACCAGTGTGAAGGCCAGCTGAGGCCCACTTCCAGCTCAGCATGGCTGACTGAATATTCTCTGAGGATGGCATGGCTTTATGTTTGTGTTGCCCAACATAGAAGCCACTATTCATGTGTGGCTACTGCATATTTGAAAGAATCAGACTTCATAATGTTATTTAATTTTAATTTAAATCACCATGTGTGGCTAATAGCTGCCATTTTGGGCTTTGTGTATATACAACATCCCTGGTCTCCTACGTTTAGAAAAATGTGTCCCACCCACACCTGGATTCCAGTACACCAAGAGCTGGACCATATTATGTGCAGAACAGTGGCATTATTACATTTTAAGTCCTTAAGCTTGTGGTGGTTTGTTATGGAAACTTCTGAAAGTAATGCACTTGTCAACTCAAAGGGCCGTTTTTTAGTGAGATTTTATATGAAGATTATTTCAGGCTAAAACTTATCAACTGATCTCACATTTTTATTTAAGTATTTTCTTTATCTGATTATCTAAGTAGTATATAACTTAGGTGAGATTCCCCTCTCTATGCTGTGAATATGTTTTATTACCGTTGCTTAATAAAGAAGCTGTTTTGGCCTATGGCAGGGCAGAATGTAGCAAGGTGAAAAATCCTAGAAGAGATAGAGGAGGAAAGAAGGCAGAGTCAGGCAGAGTCATGTATCTGTCAAAGGAAAAAAGATGCCAGAACCTTATCGGTAAGCCACAACCTCATGGTGATACACAGGCTAATAGAAATGGGTTAATTTAAGAAATAAGAGCTAGCTAGGAATTTGCTTGAGCCCTTGGCCAAACAGTGTTGTAATTAATACAGTTTCTGTGTGATTATTCAGGTCTGGTCCAGGACACATAAGCATAGTCTCCATTTACATATCACAATTTCACAGAATTTGGAATAAGTCTTAGATACCTTAAATATTAACAAGAAAAAATGAGATAACATTATTTGGATGTATTCTCCCTAAGTTTTTAATTTATATTTTTAAAATGAGCTAAGAGTTACTGAGTACCTTTTGGGTTCTAGATGCTATTCTAAGCACTTTACTAATTTAAATATGTATGTGCTTAGGTGTTCATGTGTGTATGAGGATGTTTGTGTGCAGTTGTTCCAGCTCACAAACATGTGCATTAGGTATCTTCCTCAATAATTCCAAACCTTATTTTTTGAGGCAGATTTTCTCATTGAAGCCAGAGCTCACTGATTTTGTAAGGCTGGTGGACCACAAGCTCTGGTGATCTTGCTTTACCACCCCCTCAACAGTGGGTACCATTGCCTCACCCAGCTTTTGTGCTGCGGTGTCTGAACTCATCACCTCCTGCACTTGAACAACTGAGCCCCATTCCCAGTTCCTCCATTTGTTCTTAAGAGAATTAAAGAATTGTTTTCTCTCTCTCTCTCTCTCTCTCTCTCTGTGTGTGTGTGTGCGTGTGTGTGTGTATGTGTGTATTGGGAGGTTTGTTCATCTTTCCTTCTATGATGGGTTTCAGGGATCTGAATTCCGGTCCTCAGACTTGGTCAGCAAAGATTTTTACCCAATAAACTACCTTACGTTTTCTTATTTAATTCTTCTTTTTGTTTCTTTACAGAGAAAATTTTACCAATAATAACTATATACACACATATAGTTAATTGCTAATATTAAGTGAGAAATCTATATAAAAGCTGAGCATGAATTATGACATTATTAATAGCTTAATGAAGCTATTGCCAATATTTTTAATACTTCTTTTTGTGTTAGAAAAGTTTTCATTTATTTATTTATTGTTTTTATATCCCCATCAAAGTTTTCTCTCCCCTCCTTTTCCCAGTCCTGCCCACCCACCCCATCCACTCCTTCTCTACTGTTTCTGTTTGGATAAAAGCAGGCCTTGGTCTCACATATCTCTCAGATACCAGCTGGCCATGGTTTATCAAGTTTCAGTGAGACTAGGAACCTTCTCTTTTATTAAGACGGGGTGAGGCAATTCAGTAGGAGGAAAGGGTCCCAGAAGCAGGGAACAGAGTCAGAGACAGCCCCTGTAGTGTATGTGCAGAGCCCCTAGGTCAGTCTCATGCAGGCAGCCTTCCATGGTTGTTGCTTCAGTCTCTGTGAACCCCTATGAGTCTAGGTTAGTTAGTTCTGTGGGATTTCTTGTCCTTGATCCCACTGACTCCTACAATCCCTCCTCCCCCTCTTCTGCAGGATTCCCTGAGGTCCACCTAATGTTAGGCTGTAAATGGAGACTGCTTGTTTGCTCCCCAAGCCCAAATAATCACACAGAAACAATATTAATTACAACACTATTTGGCCAATGTCTCAGGCGTCTTTCTAGCTCTTACATCTTAAATTAACCCATTTCTCTTATTTTATTTTACCATGACACTTGTGGTTTGTTACCTCTTGCTTCTTGGGCAGTGACAAGGTATCTGTCTCCTTCGGCAGCTACTTGGAGTCTCCTTTACTCCATCTATTCTCTTGCTATATCCCTGTTTGGATTTCTTGCCTGGCTTTAATAAGGCATTGGCCCGAAACAGCTTTATTTATTTGCCAATAAAAGCAACACATTTCCAGAAGGACATCCCACATCATTTGGATGTGGGTCTCTGCATCTGTTTCAATCAGTTGCTGGGTGAAGCATCTCTGATGACAGTTGGACTCTAGTCCATCACTCTATGAATATGGCAGAATAGCAGTATGAATCATTTAATTGACTTTTTATTTTGCAATTCATAATTGGTTCTATCCTAGGTCTCTGAGGGTATTCTACCTCTGGGTCCTGACCCTCAGGTGAGCTCTCTTTTAGGGTATAGAACATCTTGTAGGCAGGACAGATTGTAGGTTGAAAGGTTTGTGGTTGGGTTGGTGTTCAAATGTCTCCCTGGAAGCCTTGCCTGGTTACAGGAGATGGCTTGTTCAGGCTCCATATATTCTATTACTAGGAAACTTAACTAGGAATGCCCTTATGGATTTCTGGGAGTTTCCATTACTCTAGGCTTCTACTTCATCCCAGAAATGCCACCAGATCCCAGATCCTAGATTCAGCAAATATTTTTAACCATTCAGCTATTTGACAACCCTTTATTTAATTGTTATTACCACACAAACTAGGTGGATTCTTTCCATGTCAACAAGGAAGAAACTAAGGGAAGAGAGCAGTCACTTTCATACTTGATCATATAGAACAGAATAAAGCATCTGGCTCAGAGAGCAGCTTTCAGAATAAAGCACGACACTGTACAATGCTGCCTATGTTAGTAATATTCTTTTAATCACCTTGATTTCTACTCTAATTTTGAAGACTTTCTCTTATTGTATTAACACCTTCTAACTTATGTTTGCATATTATGTGGGTAGCGTAAATATCACCTTGTGTTTGAGGGGGGAAGGGGAATCACGTTTATGCCAAAATGATCACATTTAATTACACTTATCATTGCAAAGAAAGATGTTAGAGTTAAGAATATTTTAGCTTAAAGATGAAATTACTATAATGTTACTTTACTAATAAAGATGGGTATGTGACCACAAGTGTCAATTATGTTTGTAAAGTCAGTTACTTGGAACTTGGGTGAATTTTTCTATAAAGTAATGTCATGCATTACTGTAGTTACTCTAGCTCAAACCTTACCTAGTTTTACTAGCCCTTAGCAGTACTAGATTATGCTGGAGTTCATCCGAAGAATTTTTGTATAAAAGAAAGAAATTTTTTTCCTAGGGAGTATAACTATAAGTTTGCTATCAAATTGATCAGAACAGAAATATCTCTGTGCTTAATTTATAACTTGCATTATTTATTATAGATATACATACATATCCATGTGGAGTTTGGTACTACCCATGGTTTCAGGCATCTGTTGTGGTCTAAAGAGAGATTCTTCATGGATCCTGAAGGACTACTGTGTGAATAACTAGAAAAACTCTTTGGAATAGCAAGCTTTTATAATACTTTATATCTCCAAGACAGTTGGACACATGCTAGACTTACAAAACAGGAGTTAATATGTTGACTATGAAAAAGCAAAAGGTGTAGTTAAAAAGTCGTTAGACCTGGAGGAACTGGGAAGTGCTCCTTGGATGTCCATTGACAGTGTCTTGTGGTTCTACACCCGGGCAGGGAGTGTTGGCCCGCAAGAGGCTCTGGTCTCTTTGGAATACAGGTACGTTAAATTGTTTTGGGTAAGGGAGATACCATCCAATAAGACTCTAATTTTACTTTTATACTCACTTGATACCTGCTGGTCTGTATTTGTATTGTTATAACCATCTGCAAATGGGAAAAATTTCTCTGATTGGGTAGTCACGAATATTACAACTTTGTCACATTTATATTTATTATTATAAATTAAAAGATTGGGGTAAAGAGATGGCTCAGTAGGCAAAATGTTTTCTGTACAAGCATGAAGATCTAAGTTCAGATCCCCAGGATGCATGTAAAAACTGAGAATGGGAAGTTTTGGGGAAGAGGAGACCAAATCCTGGGGTTTGCTTGCTGGCAAGTAGTCAAGCTGAAACAGCAGATAAACCCCAGGTTCATTGAGAGACCATGTCTCAAAAAGCAAAAGAACAAAACAGCAAACAAACAAAATTCCAGCTGGCTCCAGGTTTAATGAGAGACCTTGTCTTAAAAAATAACCCAGCATCAACCTTTGGCCTTCACATGTATGCACATACACACACAAGTGGCTTGCAGTCCCCACAAGTGTTTTCTATGTTTGCATAATTTATGCATAACCCCCCCCAAGATATGGGTGCATTCTTGATAAGCTGACAAAATGGAATCCCCTGGACTGGTGTTCCTCGGGTAGCCCCAGGACTTCTTGCTTCACATCTGATACTATCAGGAGCCAAACTTGGGCTTGAATTATCATTTAAGCCATTTTTAGTGTGCATTGTAATAAAAAATAAAAACTATATAGTTGCAATCCTAGTAATTACTAAAAAAGAATAGTAAGGTCAGAAAAAGAACAGTTTAATTAGAGAAAGATGTAGATTCTGCTGCTGCTGTTGATAATGATGAACAACATTAATTGGAGGCTTAAAAATGTGTCAGGCATTGTGTTAAACACTTTAAATAAATTATTTCACTTAATCCGAACAACCCCAAGAGGAAGGTACATTATTATGCACAATTTACCAGCAAGGAAATTGAGGGATCTAAAGGTCAAATAACTCACCCATGGTCAGACACCCGTAAGTGCAAAGCCAAGATTACAGTCTATACAGCAGAAATCCTTGCCTAGACCCTTGACTGCAGAGCTCCAGCGAGGTTGGGAGGAGGCTCTGGGGGCAAACTGTGGCAGATTGGCTTTCTGTTTTTCTGTTTAAAGACTTGATTTCTCTGGTTCATGGGTATTTTCTGTGTCTTTTGATAGTGTACTATTCATTTCTCATACTGCCCCATTCAGGGGCATTCCAGTCCTGGCTTCTATCCGTTCAAAGAGGCAGTGAGAGTCTTCGAGGAAAAGTGGGTAAGTTTTAGAAGGGGCTGAGGCAGAGTGATGGAGAACGGGTTGAAGATGAGCCTTGTGTGTTGAACATTCTGCCCACGAGAGTGAGGATTCACTGCGAACCCTGACCCAAGTGAAGACAGCGGCTGAGTTAGTTTCCAAGCCACAATCCTTTCGTGTAAGGAAAAGAGTCGGTCAAACACCGGGAACCAGAAATTAGCCAGAAAATTTTTTTTGCTCCCCCCCCCTGTTTGGAGAGGAGGCACAGGAGTAGCCGAAGCGGCTCAGCGGGTGCTAGTCTGTATGTTCCTTGGTTGTAACTAGAAGTCCTTGCTGTTGCCTTTGAGCCCCAGAACTGTTTTATTGCCTTTATAAAGGACTAGCTATCTTCTTTTAGGGGAGTAACAGATGGTCATGCTGGAACTGAGCTTTTCATCTGAATCTTCAGAACCTTTTTGCACACAATTTATGAAGCTCACTTCTTTGCAAATTCAGTGCTTTCCTGCAGCTTTTCCTCGCGAGACAAGCCACAAGAGCCTCGTTTTCCTTGGGCATTGCCTATTAGTGGCAACCACTCTTTTCTTATTTAATCAACTTCTACAAAGGAATAAGGCTGAGTCCAGAGAGGTCCTGTTTATGAGATTGAAAAGAATTTGGAGGCCTGTCTAAAAATAACACAGCGCATCTGCCACCAGGGTCTCCCTCCTGTATCCACTTGTATTTTTCTGTACTTAGCTTATGGAGTTTGAACTAATAGCTCAGCTTTGGTCAGAATGGGAGGAATCTGACTGGATCAAGTGTTTGTGGGCAAGGCACCAACACTGTTTTGGGGCAAGTGGAGAGGGCGCTTCTGATCTGGGTGTTTGGTTAGGGGTCCAGGATGGTATAACCCGTAATTCTGGTCTCATTAAATTCAAAATACACAGTTGATTATTGCATTCATTATTTTTTATAAAGAAAAACACACCAGTCACCCCTTGTCTGCAGTTGCACTTTCTGTAGCTTTTCTTGAGGTCAAGTACGGTATAAAAATATTAAATGGTAGGTGCCAGTTCCATTTTCAATGAAAAAGGCACTTGCCTCGTAGATGCCTGGCCCTAGGCTTGATGATTTGCTAAAGAGCAAATAAAAGAACGAGCAAAAGAACTAACAATGAAAATTAGATAGTGTAAGTGTATTTAATGGAAGATGTCAGAAATAAATTACTGTAAGTTTTAAATTGCACAGCATTCTGAAACACACGATCAAAACTCACACTGTCCCATTCCATTCTGCTTGGAATAATAATAATCATTCTTTGTTCAGTGTATCCATGCTGAATATGGTACCTGACCATCAGCCACTAAGAAGCTACCATGGACCTCACGTTAACTATGACAATTCCTGCATTCAAGTACCACACAGTGGTGAAGCTCCACATCGCAATGTCCATAATGTCTATGTATCATTTTCCTTGCTTCATCTTATCACTTAGGCGTGCTATCATCTCACATCATCACAAAGAGAAGGGTGTATGGTACCATAAGAGATTAAGACATTTTGAGAAGAAGAAAAATTCCTATAACTTCTCTTGCAGTATTTTGTTAGACATGCTCTATTGTATTAGTTATAGTTGTTATTCTATAATTGTGCTTAATTTATGACAAGTTTATATACATTTTGTGTGTGTATGTGTATCTCTCTTTCTCTCTCTCTGTATCTCTGTGTGTGTCTATTATCTATGATTTCAGGCACCTACTGTGGTCTAAAGAGATATTCTTTATAGAAACTGAGGCACTGCTGTTGGGGACTGTGGAGTCTCAGACCCTGAATTTTCTGAAATGACCCTTTGCCTGCCAGAGTAAACAGCTTGTTTTCCTGAGCTTGCAGCTGTTCTGAGCAACGTATGCTTGCAGCCGCTCTAAGCATGAGACCTTGATGGCAGGGGAGTAGTTTTTGGTGGCTTGCAGCTGAAGGATCCCAAGAGCTAGGGCGTGGCCATTGGGCAGGGAAGGCACTATATAAGCTGCCCTGGAACACAATAAAGTTGGCATTCTTGGCGTTCTTGCTTCAAGGATGATCCATGACTCTGTCTGTCTCTGTGTGTGTGTGTTTTAATCTCCAGCCTCTTGCCCAGCTCACGAACCGTACCATAGTGCATAGAGCAGGCATTGTGCTACACACTACTTTGTGAATACAAACAATATTACCAATGAGGAAAACTCTATATAATAGTAAGATATTATAATTACTCCAATCTATAAGATAGCTATATGCATACTAGACTTAAAACAGGACTTAACATGTTGAATAAAATTTTTAAAACTGTAAAATTCAACACCTCCACTTACCAATCAAATGAGCTAGTGAAAAGATCAGTCCTCAAAAGAATAGACACAAATAGTTCCTAAATATTTTAAGGATATTGAATACTGCTGTTCATCAGGAGAATGCAAATAAATACGACTTTGAGATCACATTTTTCCCCCAGTCAGAATGGCTGCCATTGGGACAATGAAGGACAGTAAATGCTGACAAGGATGAAGGGAAGGAGAAAACTGTATTCATTGTTGGTAGGACTGTAAACTAAGTGGTCATTATAGAAATCAATGTGGAGTTTCCTTTAAAAAATTAAAAATAGGTCCATATGCTCCAGTTCTTCTCCTCCCAGACTCTTCACACAGCACATCCGTGTTCATTAATGCATTATTCACAATAATGAGAAAATGAGAACAACCTGATGTCTATTAACAGAATAATGGACACTGGAAATGCGAAACATATGTACGGTGGAATTTTACCCCGCTGTAAAAGAAATCTAAAGGAAAATGGGTAGAGCCAGGAAAATGCACTAGTGAAGTAACCCAATCCCTGAAATACAAATGCTATATGTTCTTTCTCATGTGTCCGTCCTAGCTTTCAATGTGTGTATTTATGTATATATGTGTGTGGGTGTGAGTGTAGGTACAAGTTAGGAAACTGGAAAGGACTGCCAAAGGATGTGTTGAGGATGTATGAATGACAAGAACACACAAGTGACATGAGAGTGGAAAGGAGGAGAAGACTTACAAGGCGTGGCAGGGGGATAGGACCATGAGAGCATAGAAGGTCAACAAAGCAAGCTATGTTGGAAAATGCTGTGATGGAATATATTGTATATTCTAATTAGAAGTTTAACAAGAAAAGAAAGAAGGAAAACCAAAGAAGGGAATGAAGAAAGGAAGGAAATTAAAAAGAAGAAGGAAAGCCTCCACCAGATTTCCACATTTCAGGATATTCACAGTTTACTTCCTTCTGCAGGATTGTCTGCTTTACTCCTTGGATATTCATTTTGTTTTCACGCATTATGAAATTCATTATTCCATTCAAAATGCATTTTGTTAGCCTTCTTTCAGTCTTTGAATATTCCCAAGGTTTCAGAATGGTAGGTATAGAACAGGGGTTAAAACCTGCACAAGTTTCGGAGTCTGCATTTTTTGGATCTGTCTTCAATAGGTCACACAACATTGAGTAGATGAATTAGCTTTAAGCCCTGCAGCATTCTGCAGCTGGATAAGGAAGTAAAAACTATCTTACATAGTTGTTGTAGGATAATTTTTTTTAAATTTATTTATTATGTATATTGTGTTCTGGGCACCGGATCTCATTATAGATGGGTGTGAGCCATCATGTGGTTGCTGGGAATTGAACTCAGGACCTCCAGAACAGCAGTCAGTTCTCTTAACATCTGAGCCATCTCTCCAGCCCCTAGGATAATTTTTTATATAAATACATATTGGCACATACATACATGTACTCAAATATACCTGATGGCATATGCTAGACATACATAAAGCTATGACATTTAGTAGACACAATGAATAATAATTATGTTATTGTTCCATTGTAAGCTTTATTCTCAAGTTTTCTCTGTTAAGGATGGAATTCCAGTCCTGGTGTTGAGTGTTGGAGGAGATGAGGAGTATGATCAAAACATATTTAATTTTAAAAGTCCTTTTAAATAATAAAAATATAATAATATTTTAAAAATATTTTTAATAGTCCTATTCACTGTGGAACTTTTTAGAGACTTCATTAAATAGACAACACTCAAAACCAGGACCATTAATCGCCCATAGTTCTTCATTTGGGGCTGGGTGCTTGTGAGACTTTTCTGATCCACATTGTATGCCAACAGATTTTTTGTCATTGTATGGATCTTGTTTAGGTGTACATTTTTTTGCTAGGATTTCATGAGTACAGATCCTTGGTGTATACAGAGGACACTATCTCATAACAGATATCCTGTTCCCCAGGCTCTAACAATCTCCCTGTCCCCTCTTCCTCGCTGAGGCCTGAGCTGTTGGCTGAGATTTGGCAGCCAGAGATGGATACCCATGGTCAGTTCTCTTCATTTTGATCAGTTGTAGATTTCCATGATTATGTCTATGTGCTACAGAAGCAAGAGCCTTTGGTGAGAGTTGCGAGCTACACTTGCGGGTATAGCACAGTTAGAAAGTTTAAGGAAGTAGCAGGAGTCGGATATTTTCTCGTATTCATGACCTCATCAGCTATGGGTAGTTAGTTGGGTTTACAGTACCAGACATGAATTCTCTCCCATTGAGCAGGCCTTATGCCCAATTATATGGCTATTGGTTCCTTCCAAGATACAAGTACCACTCTATTGCACCCTTGAGTACATCTTGCCATGCTGGTAATAGCTGTAGTTTGCAAACTTTATAGCTGAGTAGGACTATTAATTGCTTTTTTCCCTGGGCAGCTTGCATAATACCTTTGGATACTGTGAGAGCTAGTCCTCAGGGAAGAGGCTTCCGGGTCAGTCCCAGCTCGATTATGCCAAGTCCTGTGTCTAAAGTGTGTGGTGTCTTTAGCAATAGGATGTTACCTTCAAGTTCTAAGGCAGCCAAGGACAATGACAATATATTGCTTTTTTGTGCTTGAATGCTCCTGGAGAACCATGGGAGGGGAGGTTTCCCATGCCTGGCATTTTTTTTTAAAGATAGTCTGTGGTTGTTATCGTGGATATTCTTAAATATTTTTTTTTGATCAGTGAAGCCATTTTCTCCACAACTGACACCCTGTGAGGCCATGCTCTGCAAACACATTTTAGGAATGTATATAGAGCCAGTGTTCAAGGTAGAAATGGCGTCTACCTCCTCGTTGTGTGCTTGCCAGCTCCATGACTCCGGGACAGCACTGAATTTGATTATCTTCTGCTATCACTGAAGACAAAGATCAGCTCTGGATCAGCGGTCCCCAGAACCATGGTCAGAAAGGTTTCCCGGTGTGATGATCCATGTTGCAAAGTTTACGCTGGAACCTGAGGGAGGAGAGAGAGGCACGTTTTCCTGGTATCCATTTAAAATGAAGTCCCTCGCTTTTCTCATCACAGTTCTAGCCCTGTTTATAGTTATTTGTTCTCCAATACACAGGCATCTCATGAATAGACCAAAGCTCTGCAGAACCTAGCCCGTGTTAGATAAAAAGTCATACTTAGCAAGTATGTCTTCTGTGGATGCTCTCCCATATGTCCACCCTTGCGCTCCATGCTCAGTTCACTACTTTCAGCTCAGGGCCTGCTCTCTCTCCAAGGGGCTTATTCTCCTCACCACCTCAGTGTATCCTTATGCTGTTTAATTTTTACTTCATGGCACTGGAATATCTGGCACCTTTTCTATTGCTAGCCTTATTATGTGTTCTCCTTGACTCAACGTGCTCAAGGGATCAGTCTGATTTTTGCTCTGCGTTCTAGGATGATTCCATACTGACTGAGTGGTTTAGGTCAATGAAGAATGGATGAATGGTTATCTTTTTCCTTGAATTCACATCTAGTGAACAGGGCTAATGTAGCCTACCTTATCTGTTACTAGACCTATATAGACAGGTGTTTGTGGAGGGTCTTCAGTTAGAGCTTTGCCTATGAGTAGCATTCAACACATGCACAATACTCACTCTGGATCTAGCTGATGAGCGAAACTTCCATGGATGTGTTTTTTGAATAATGGAACTTCTGTGTCAGATTTTCTGATTCTGTGAACAGAATGCTAGACACTGTGTGTCCTTTATTGAGGGGTGTTTTTATAAGTAGACTATTAATGAAGCGGTAGTCACAGTTCCTTTGATTAGAGAGTGTATATTTAATCAGAAGCCAAGATAATGTTTTTAAATCTCTGATCTCACATGCTGTAACATGGTGTCAAGGAAGGCTGTGCCTTCCATAGTCTTAATATGCAGGCTTGAATCTGGGCTCTGCCATTGACTAATGTTGCTTACTCTGATTTTGAGTCTTAGTATCTTTCCTCGTAGAACACTACCAATAGCTGTGCCGTAGGGCTGATGTAAGAATTTCAAGTTCTTGCTTTATAAAACACAGTAAATGCTAGCTGCTGCTGTTCTTTTTAATGATATTACTGCAACAACCACCACTACCACTAACTAATATCTTCTGGGAGTTTCTAAGCCAAGATAGAAGGAAAAAGGCTACCAACTATTTATTTATCTAATAAAACTCTAGCAGATCTCAGAATCCAAGGGGAGGCTGGAACCAGAACAAACTGAATTAACTGACCACATCTACCGGCTATTGCCACCAGCAACTTGTGATTTGGATCCTGTCCCTGCCATGGCCACATCCCTTTGAACTGCCTTGCTGGATAAGGTGGTCCCAACATAGACTGGTGAATCTTTAGGACAACACTGTCAGTTAATAAGCAGGTGGCTGTCATGTGCAGAAAGGGACGTAAATCACCCGAATAACTGGCACGTTGATGCATCATCTCTGCTCCCCATTTTTGTGTTTTTCTGAGAGGAAACAGGCATTTTTACATGAATCAATCTTTCTGATTGAGCTGGAACAGTGTTAAGAAAGACGTCTAGAGGGGTGACCTCAGTCTCCTTGGAAAGGGAAAGTCAGCGAGAGGCTGAGTCTTTGAACGGGTGTCCAAGGAGCTGTTATGAGAGTGAATCATGAATCTTTAAGGTTATTTAAAGATTATACTACTAAAAAAAAACAGCGTATTTGCTTATGCTATTTTTCTGAGTACTTAAAAAGCTAACTGCTTCCCTTGAGTTCTTTCTCTTGCTCATCTCTTTTACTACATCATTCCTTTTTTGGGGAGATCACAGAACTCTCTCTCTTTCTCTGTGTGTTCGTGTGTGTGTGTGTTTGTGTCGGTAAGCACGGAAAGAAATGATAGACATTAAAATAGAATTACTGGGAACATAACTCCTTAGAAGAAGCTGAGATAACAGATTTCATTAAAACTGTGCTTTAATGGAATTGAAGGGAACTTCGTCATTAAGATGTGTTTGCAGAAGATAAGTAGAAAGTGATTTTAATTATTGAATGTTTCTAAATATATCCACCTACTTCTCCATAACCACGTAGTGCATATCTGCAGTTCTAGGTGAAAGCATCACATATCACTGAAGAATAAGATAGATGCCCATACTGGCTATGGCTTACTTAGAAGGTCATCCTTTCATTACCTGAACCTGAAAAAAAAAACCCTAACATTTTCTGCTTGTAAATGGACTCTGGTGAAATAGTACAAGTGTGCTTGTAAACTGACTATGATCTACTTTAGCCAGTAGTGAAGATTCTGCATCACCTGCGCTCTATTCTGTATTTGAAATGATGAAATAGACAATGTTCAGCTTTGGGGATTCAGAATTTATTAAAAGAAAAATATCAACTTTAGACCCAGATAGGACTGAATAACAGGAAGGATTCAGCTTTCCAGGTAATCTGTCGCTAGGCAGTCAAGCCCAGTAGGTAAGAATTCTTAGAGAACACTCTTTGACCATTATGGCTTATGCTAGTAGATTTGCATGATGATGCCATGGGATGTGGCATCTTCAAAATGTCCCATCCCTTCATGCCACAGAGGGCAATGCAACAGTACATTGCTGATTGGCACTGGAGAGGCTTCCCAGTTGGAACAAGGACAATGATGGGAGGCACCAGATGGGAGTGTGCATGTCTTAGCAGATGGATTGCTATGCATGATCTTGGTTTATTAAACTTCTCTTTTCAAAGGGAAGTCCTTATCACATGAATTTGTGACAACTGAAAACATATTTTGGGGAATAATAGGAGATTAAATAAATCAATACAGTAGAATCTTGCATGCTTGATTTGATGCCTTGGCAAGAAGGAATGATTGCAGTTTTTATTGAAGGGGCATGACAAGGAGAAATGCTTGCATTGAAAGAATGTAGAAGATACCAGGTGAGCAAAGGCTTTCTGCTTTTTAAGAGTTTAAGGGGAGATTCTAATGGGGGGGGGTGTTAATGTTTTCAGAACTTTCATCCCTGGTAGCATCAAGTCTGGTATACAATTTATGAGGCATATAAAAGGGAAAAGGAGTAAGAAAAAGACTAATTGAAACATAAAAGGATTCTTGCAATCTAGGGAGACATGAAGAATCCTTTTTTATTAGACATTATTTTTACATTGTGACATGGAAATTGATGGAAAATGTGCAAGATTTGGGGACATCTTCATGGTGTAGACTTGTTCTAGCCTAAATGTCAGAGGTACTTTTGCTGACTCTCCAACACCATGTTAAATATGTCTGTGATGTTACAACCCATACTTGGTTTGAATAGGTCCTCTTATGCCTGGGATGTTGGAACGTCAATCCTCAGTGTGGTGATACTGAAGGAGGTGGGACTTACTCATTAATAATGATATCGACAGGGCAGGACATGGCTCTGGAAAGGGAGCAATGTTGGCCCCTGCAAGAATGAGTTCACGGCTAGTCTTTCTGTGTTTTTTTTGCTTCATAAACAGAAAGTCTGGAGATGTGACTTATATTATTCTGGAAGTGGAAAGGCAGACAGTGAAACCTGGGTAGTAGTAGCACAGGAGCAGTTACTGAAGTGAATCGGGAATCTTTAAGAATAAAGATACTTCTGCTAAGGAGGTGTGTTTGATTTTTCTCTTTTTCTCTCTTTCTTATCCTATGGTCACATTCTCATGCATCCATGACACTGTAATGCTCTCTGCCCCGAGGCAGTAAAAGGAGCCCAGCAGATGCATAGGGTCACATGTATAGAAGTGTCTGTGCACATTTGTGTGTGTGTGTGTGTGTGTGTGTGTGTGTGTATGTGTAGGCTAGAGGTATTTTCTTTGATTTCTCTCTACTTGATTTATAGAGACATAGTCTCTTGCTGAAACACAACTCACCATCTCGTCTAGCTAGCCAGCTCATCCTGCAGATTTCCTGTCTCTTTCTCCCAAGTGCCGGGATTAGTGGTGGCCCACTACAACTGCCCAGCTTCTTTCGGTTGCTGGGACCCAAATTCTGGTCTGCACATTTGTGCAGCAGGCACTGGGTTCCCTGAGGCTCTTTCTAGTCCTTGAGACTGGTGCTTTTTATTTAGCAATAATCAATTAAGGTTGTTTCAGCCTTCTTATGCAAGTTGTTTCTCTAGCTTCCTAACGGCTCTTTATAACAGACTTAACTGAATTTTTTGTATTAGCCTGTTTTCTTTGTCATGGTGCAGATAGAACAATTACAAAGAAAATGGATTTATCTATCTTAGCATTCTGACGGCTCAAGGACATGGCACTGCTGAGCCTTTTGACTGCCTCACACAACACATATACAAATTAGAAAATGTATAGAGAAAATATTCTATTTAGAAAGGCTATAGTCTATTTGATTCCAATTCTACAGTATTCTGGGAGAAGACATGATGGCTAATCTTGTTTGCCAACTTGACACACTCTGGAAGAGAGAACTTCAGTTAAGTAATTGCTTCAATCAGAGTGGCTTATAGTCTTGTTTGTGGGGGCATTTTCTTTATTGCTAATTGGTATAGAGGATCCAGTCTACTGTGGGCAGTGCACTCTCTGGATAGGCGAGCCTGAATAGTATAGACAAGTTAGTTGAGCAGTCTAGAGGAAGTGAGTGTGTTAAGAGCATGCTTCCATGGCCTCTGCTTCAGTTCCTGCCTCTGGGTTCCTGTTTAAGTCCTAGCCTTGGTTTCCCTCAAACCATATAAAACCTGTTCTTCCTAAGTTTGTTTTAGTCAGTATTTTATCACAGCAACAGAAAACAAATGAGGACAAAGATAGGAATAATTTTAAAATTCAGGGGTTTCCAGAGGTTGAAGTTGAAGAGATAAAAAGATGTCACAGAAGGGCACTGTAAAGCCATAAGACTATTCCATACAATATATTCTGTACAATACATTCTCTACAATATTCTAATGGCTGATAAATGCCATTATACATTTATCCACATTCATAGAGCTGGGAAGCATAGTCTGAAATAGGATGTGAAGCATGGGCTCTGTTGGTTCGTCTATTGGTTCATCTCTTACTCGGCTTCCATCACTGTAATGCTGAGAACCGTTCTGGACTGACTGGTTCACTTGCTTAGGGCGGTGGTGAGCAAGTACACGATGGTCGAGGAGCTCATGCCGGAGCAAAGTCACCTCACTTGCAGTATCAGCAAAGAGGAAGAGCAATGGGAGAGCACACCAATGTCATTTTCAAAGGCATATTCCTGATATTCAGAAGAGCTCTTACTAGGTCCCTCCTGTTAAAGACTCTTCACTTTCCAATACCATTATAAGCTAAAGAGCGCGCCTTTCATACCGGATTCCAGGATACTTCTGCAAACAAAACAAGTTCATTCAATGGAGCAGAAGCTTCCCACTAAGATGTTAACAGTTGGGAAACTATGGTGGAGGGGGTTGTAGATAGAGAAAACGTAATGTTTTGCTCAATTTTTCTATAAAACTAAATCGACTCTTAAAGTCTTATCTTGATTTATGGACACTTAGAGGAATGTAGATGCTATTAGTTTGGGGGATCATCTTTGCTTTACCGTGGCAAGAGTGAGAACTGTTGCCCCTCCTTGATAATACTGCTTAGGAAAGATTCAGAATTGAGAAAGGAACCCATATTCTTTCTTGTTCTGTCACATAAATATAAAATAAGATATAGCAATCAGTTTCTTTCTGCCTACTCTAAACTGATACAGGAAAAAAAAGACTCTTCTTTGACTTTTCTTTCTGGCATCATTGGCTTGTGGTCTTGGCAGCTAAAACAACAGACAAGTGAGTGGCATATGAAAATCAAAGGGCAGGATGGGGCTGAGTCCAGTCCCATTCAACATTTTACAAAAGCAAGCCTCAATATTCACAAAAAGTGGAAATTCTCCCTCCCTTATCGTGGTCTGTGGCTTTTGCTTCTGACTTTCCTTGGGATCTATCCCAGGCTATCCTCATTCTTTGGATCCATGTTGGTTCTTCTGGTGATGCTCCAGCTGGCTGTGTGATGCCAAATGGTGTTTCCAGTTTGTGTTTCATTCTTGTCCAGCCATTAGAGTGGACCTAGCCTTCTGTTGATTTTTAAAACTTTGTTGGAAATTGAGCAGATGGATTTGAATTCTTAATTTTCTTCAAAAAAAATCTGCCAAGTACTTGTTCCTTTGTTCCTTATTTTCCTCTTGACCAATTCCCATGGCTTTGACTACGTCCCTTTTAAAGACATCTCACTAACTAGTTTGATCTCTCTCTGTTTTATAGAGAGAATTCTTTGGAGAATGAATTCTCTACAATTGACTCCACATTTGTTTTTGCTTCCTTGCCTTCCTAGTATATGTAACTAAGGCACACATGTCACTGAAGTAATTGTAAGTCATGTTAAAATGTTAAAATATAAATCACACTTGTGATTGTTTAGGAAAAGGAGATCAAATACAGCCATTTGTCTGGTGTTTCATTGATACTAACCATAAAGATACAGTGACACTAGTAGCAACCGACTTATATAAAGTTAGATAAATAGAAAGTAGACAGCCAAGAGGCAAATTCTTATTTATCTTACTTTATAATCTACTTTTCTTTTGATTGAAAGAACATTAGCTTTGTCATCTGGAAAGTTTAAGTATAGTTGGAGGTGATGAAAATAAGACTATTGCTTAAACTTTAGTTTGTCTATAAAATGGGGAGAGTTTTAATTTATTTTCAATATTCTTTGCAAAATGTACTTATAATAAAACACCTGACTCTGTGAAATGTATAATGAACAGAAATGTCTCACAGTTCTGGAAACTAGGAGGTTAAAGTGCCAGGCTCACATGTCTGGTTCTGACACTGTTGCTTGGGAGTACTTTCTCCAGAGGGGAGGAGGACCATATCCTTACATGGCAGAAGCAGAAAGAGGTACACTCCCTGCATAAGACCCTTCTGCAAGGAACCTGACTCCATGCAGGGGTAGGAGCCCTCTTAACCGTTCTGTTTAGCTCCAACATACCAGCCATTGGAGGAGAAGCTTCAAACCCCGCATTTGTGAGCCACACGAGCCCTGGGTTCATGGCAGGTCATGATTGTTGGGTGTGCAGTCTGCTACTGATAGCTGAAATCCCATTTCCTACCCTGTGACCAAAAAGTCATTTGCAGACCTGATTGCTTTGCTCCCTTCCCTTAGCAGCTGTGTTTTTCTGGTCCGCGGCTACCTATAAAACATAACTTTCCGCTGCCAGACTTTCCTGTGCTGTCAGCACATCTGTCTGAAAGCTTCCTCTAGACTGAAACGATCTATTTTCAATCCTTAGACTCTCTTTGGATTAAAGGTCAGATGTCCGCATCGGCAGCTCCTGACTTTCTTCCACAGCTCTCTGTACAAATAGCAGTAGTGTCTTGAGTTGGTCTTCTCACTTCCCTCTGCCTCTCTTGCTTCCCACAGACACTACTAACTATCACAAACAAGTGGTCAGTTCCCCACTTTCCTTCCATAATATGTGTCATATATGGTGTTAAAAATCAAGCATATCTGGAATTTATTTATTTGTTTGTTTATTTACTTTGTGATAAGGTACTGTTGCTTTGCATTCTTGAACTTGGAAGGTTGACCTTATTTCCAGGAAAGAGAATCCAGAATCCAAATCTAACTGGAATAACATAGTGCTATGGTGGGGGAAGGCAGAAAAGGCTCTAATAGATTTCTTTGTCTTAGCACTTTAGTTTTGTCAGGTTAAAAGAAATACTTGAATCACTGCAATGTACCAAATGAAATTTGCATGCCACTGGGCATGAATTCACCAGACAGAGAAGATGAATCACCAGATGGAAAACACACACACACACACACACACACACACACACACACACACACACACACACACACACGGTGGTGGTGGCAGTGGAAAGAATTGTTTTGAAAAGCTGGGAGAAGAATATAGTTAAAATACACTATATGCATGTACAAAAATGTTGTAATTAAACCTATTATTGATATGTATGATTCATGCTAATAGAAATCTCTCTCTCTCTCTCTCTCTCTCTCTCTCTCTCTCACACACACACACACATACACACACAAACATATACATACTGAATTTTGATCACTGGCAGGTAAAGAAAGAAAGATGCTGCAATTTGCAGTGCGAATGTGACCATTGACATCATAGAGTGTGTTTTGGTGGTTTGAGAAAGAGGGAGTAGGAAAGACCATCAGGCTGAACCAGAACCAGGCAGACGCCATGCTGAGGCCCACTGGTATTATAGCCACCATGCCTGACTCTTTATATAGAGGCTAGGGATTGAACTCAGGTCTTGGTGCTTGCATGACAAACACTTTACTAATCAATAGAACCATCATTACCTCACCTGTATCATGGCCCAGTTCTAGGTCTGCCTCCTGTGCTTGACTCCATGACTTGTATTCTTGTCCTCCTGCCACCCTTGGGATCACTCCTCTTCTTTCAGTGTGTTTTCTTCGGAGGTCTGTTGCGTTTCTGCATCGGTGCTCACTTCTCTTTATGGGCCACTTTAGTTTACTGTTTCCATATGCTACTGATGCCCACATTTGTGCCTTCGACTCATAGCCACCTCTTATCACAAGAGATTTTGAGCATCTCAATCTGACTAGACAATCAGAACACATACACAGAATATAGGCAAACTATATGTCCTCTTCCATACCACTACTTTTCATGCTTATTCCTTCTTCCTGTGCTCTGTAATTTCCTTGAAAACTTGTAGATTCCTGTTTTTATTTTATTAATTTGATCTTCACCCTGGACTCACTTTCATATTCAGACATTGAGGTCTATTAATTTCTCTACTTATGTTTGTTATTTTGTAACGTTCATTCCTATTTTTCTTTCTATCATTATATTCCCGATAGGCCCACCTTTCCAAATGATTCATGCTAGCTCAAAAGTCTTTTAATTACCTTCTGTTTCCCCGTTTTAGTCATCTCACGATAATGCCAGAATGGGATAGATTGGATTATACTGATTTTGAGCATAGTTCTTTGGTGACTTCACATTTTTTGTGGAATAAAGGTCCTATGTTTTTATCTGGTTTAGCCATTAGATAAGACCCACACTGATTTTACCCAGAACTGTTTCCCTACTATTCCCCCACCTCAACCTGTAGTTGAATAATAATGAATTTCTCTAATTCTTGCTCAGCTTGAATTTTTTTTATTCTTTGTCTGATTCTTATTTTTTATGAACTCTTGACATCTTGTCTTTTACAAAAGGCTCTTTTAAATTGCTGCCTAAAAAGTCTTCTCTGTATTACAATATTTCCCTCCTTGTTGTTATTTTCTTCCCACTGGGGTAACATTGTATCCATTTCTTCAATGATATAGATAGCATTTTCCCTGATACCCCTGAAATTCTCTTCAGTATATTGGAGCTGCTACAGCAAAATGTCAAAGATTGAGTAATTTATAAGCAGAGAAATTTGTTCATCACAGCCCTGTCTAGATGGTGGCAACTCCAAAATCATGTCTTGCTGCTTCCTCCAGGAGGCATGACTGTTGCGTCCTCGTGTGATAGAAGGGATAGAAGGTCACACTTGCCCCCCCCCCAGACTCTATTAAAAGCCATAGATCTCATAACAAACCACCTCCTAAAGGTCCTACGTCTTAGTACTGTTGCACAAAGATCGAGGTTTCAACACAAAGTTGGGAAGAGGCACATGTGCCCAACCAATATCATGTGAAAAGGATCATATATTAATTTTATAGCACATATACACCTACTTTCGATGTGAATTTCTTATTTAACACAATTATACTAAGGTTAATTTAGCTAGCCAGGTGTGCCTTTTTGAAGCCATCTATTTCATTTAAGCAGGATCCTGCCAACTATTTGACACAAGTTAGTGAAGTTCTGTGTAATAGCTGATAGAATTTATACCTCTATTTTCTGAGCACTGCTGAGTTCACATCTGTGGAAGAACCTTGAAAAGTCAGGGTTCTGGCTGGAGAGATGGCTCACAATTTAAGAGCACTGACTGCTCTTCCAGAGGTCCTGAGTTCAATTCCCAGCAACCACATGGTGGCTCACAGCCATCTGTAATGAGATCTGGTTCCCTCTTCTGGCCTGCAAGCATACACAGAGACAGAACACTGTATAGACAATAAAAATAAATAAATAAAAAAGAAAGAGAAAAAGCTTAAAAAAAAACCCAGGAAAGTCAGGGTTCTATGCTTTTCTTCATGTCTTCTTTCAAAACATCATCTGTAACATGGGTGTTTTTCACTAATTCCTAAAGAAGAGGAGCAGGAGAAAGGGAAGAATCGGCCTTACATTTATCTGATTATACAGCTTCCCTTTAAGAGGATTCATATTTCAAAGAAGTAAATGTGTTCTCTGAAACCTTTTGTTAACCATGCTGAATTGTTTGCCTGCCCTGCCTCAGTAGCTCCTTTTAGTCCAAAGAGAGAGGTTCTCCCTCCACTTAGCCAGGAAGGGGTGACAGATGTGTTTCCCTCAGGAAAAGGTCTGGAGAGGCTTAGATTCAGTCCGAGGACCTGCCTCCTGAGGTCTGCTTCTCCCAGAGGCAGTTAGCTGTAGTTACAGGAGGTTACAGGCACGTTCACTTCAGCCAGGTGGCCTTGGATTATAGAACATGGAAAATGGATAATCCCTTATTTGCCTCATTGTTAAGATTTAATAACACCATGTAGGCAGAGCTCTTGGCTGTGACATGGCACCTATGGAACCCTGTGAGTTCCCCTTTTCTCTTTTGTCCTTCTAGTCCTTCTCCCCGACAAGGAGTTTCCTCTCCTTGCCTGGGATGATTTTATGTGTCTGTTGACTAGAGCAAGACCATATCTCCTGACTTGTCTCCGGGTCCCCTAAATCTCCAGTGGTTGTTACTCTAAATTTAGCTTTTGAATTAACAAGAAAATGTAGTCAGTCAGCAGCTCCTAGTGGCTTCACAAAAGCAATTGTTGGCAGGGAGCCCACAGACAAGAATAGTACTGAAGGCTACTTCAGGGTTCTTTCTGCCTGTTTCTCCTGCCACTGCACATGTGGGCAGGGTGGAGGATTATCTCTCCCCTCCTTTATTTGCAGCACAGTGGCAGTTTTTAAGCATGAAAGAGCTGAAATTCACCTCCTTGTGAAAGATATATTTCCCATTCTTGATAAAGTGTCACTTAAGCCCATCTCATTTATAGGATCTTTATCGACCACCCCCAAATTTGGAAGGACCAATTGTGGGCCTTCCAGCTTGTTTTCTCTGCTGACTTTGTATAGCTGCTTGTGTGCATTTGTGAACATCACCATGCCACCGAAATGAAGGCAAGCATCTTGAAGATGCTCATGATCTTCTAATAGGTCCTTGTTTTTATTCAGGTTATGTTTTAGGATGACTGATTAGTGCCACAGACCAAGACCACTTAGCTTTCTGTCTTCTTTCCCTGACGGTGAGTGGCAGTTTACGTTGGTCACAAACTCTCTGTTGTGTTTCTTCTCATGGGGCCATTTGAAAGTAACCCGTGACTCCGGCTGTCCAGCAGGAAGAGACACCGAATTTTCGGGGAGAGAATCACCCCCGTGACTCCTCAGAAAAAATCCATGAAACAGAATCACACCTCAAAGACCATTTAGGAGGCAGACATCATGATGCACGCCTGTAGTCTCAGCACTAAGGAGGCTGAAGCAGAAAGATCACATGGTCTAGGTCAGCCTG
Organism: Ondatra zibethicus; assembly: GCA_004026605.1. NCBI lineage: Eukaryota > Metazoa > Chordata > Mammalia > Rodentia > Cricetidae > Ondatra > Ondatra zibethicus. The sequence continues at coordinate 5,776 of PVIU01013336.1, read as the reverse complement.
GGCTATAGAGTTTGGTTTTGTCTCAAAACAACAAAAACAAAACCAAACCACTACAAGCAGGAATCAAAGCAAAGAAAAAAGTAAACAACAAAATATCATGAGTGCGTATTTCTTCAGCCGAGTAAAACAGAAGTTTGGTTTCAGACATGAGCTAATTCATCTTCTAAAAGTTTTAGGATTATGGGGCAATGTTGACACTGAGATGACACAGAAGGCAGGATCAGTGCCAGATAGACAACTGGCATGGACTGACTGCATGAGTCACTTGTCTCTGTGACCAGATAGCCATTAAGAAGTAATGGGGAAGAGGAGTTTGCTTTGGCTCAGTTTGCACGTATACAGTCCATCATCGAGAGGTGAGTATGGTAATGGGCAGCTCCATGATGTTGTGAGGTCACGGCAGGGGAATGGCAGTAGCTGCTTATTCACATCTTAGTAGGCCAGGAAACAGAGAGATGGATGCTGGGGCTCATGCAGTTTTCTTCTTTTCTCCTTTTACTTAGTCTGTGCCCTGAGTCTATTGGAGAGAGTAGCTCCCATGTTTAGGGATGTAGAGCCAAATACAGTCAGGCTTCTCTGGAAACTCCATCACAGATATGCCTGGAGGTATGTTTCCTAGGTGATTCCAAATGCAGTCAAGCTGACAATGAAGACTAACTGCACACCAGGAATGAAGACAAGAAAAGAGATTCACGATTTACACTTCCTAATACAAACTTCAACTATGTAAAGCATTTACTGTGCCAGGCACCACACAGATGCCTTATGCACCTTATTCTGTGCCAACCCTAAAGACAAGCCAGGGATATGGGGGTTATTTTTATTTTGTCTATGAAAAAACCTGAAGTTTAAATAGGCTACATCACTTGACCAAGGTCACCCAGCAGTGAATCCAAGGCTCTGGTGAAATCAAAGCACAAATCATCATTTTAACCAAATAAAAATAAAAGAAAAAATTATCCACTAAGTTATCACTTCTTAGGACTAGAAATAGTAGAGCGATGTGATTCAAACACCCACTGTTAAAAAGGATCCCAACCCTTGCCCTGGCTCAGCTCTGCGTTTACTGCAGGAGAGGTTTCTCTCACTCCGCGAATGTGGTCTATTGGTTGTACCTTCCACCCTCCACTCCTAGGCTCCGCATCACTTCTCACTCCAGCCATTTAGATCCTGCATTGCAATTGCCCATTTGTCTGATAGCCTCATTTGCTCTGAGTGACTATAGTCTGAAGGCTGAAATCAGGGCCTTGTTCATCTGTTTATCCTAACACTGGCACCAGGCCTATTATATAGTGGCTTCTCAATAAGCATAATGTTGGAGAGAAAGTACTCAGAGAGCTGGATAGCCAGACATTTTATGAGGAATAAAATCCAGAGTATTTAAGTATGGCTAGGATGAACATAAGATGAATAGCTCCAATTTTGCATAGCTGGACTATGTCAGATACATATACAGAAAGGGTCATAGTATACTTAAAGGGCTATGGAGTTCTATGGGCACAAAATGTAGGTTGCGCCATTCACCATCTGACACATTTTCTAAGGTAATATTAGCCAGCAATCAGCAATAAATGCTGCACCTGCATTTAGGATGTATGGGGGGGGTCTACTGGGCCCCTTTAAGATGTGTGCAAGGATATGACTAAAAACACTGTCTTAGAATGATCCAGATACCCATGCCAGTCATGAAGGACCCTGAATAGAAGATGTCCTTCTCTGTTTTTATATAATTGTCCTGGGACTGGGGCTCTAAACATCTGTGTAAACCTTGCCAGACTCTGAGGAGGGATATGTGCAAAGGGTTTCAGTTCAGCCAATTGTCACTTGGGCATCTCCATTCTGTCACATTGTGGCCCGAGGAAGTCATTAATGGGGATGAAGTGTGACTTTATTCTCCTTGTCATTTTGCTCAGGTGGATGCTGGTGAGCCACTGAAACATGTATAGACTCTGGTCCATGGTTTGGTGCAGCATTTTGGCAGGGGGCTTGGTAAAGAGGGTGGACTTAGAATATTTCATCCTCACTAAGCGTCTCAGGGCCAGGGCTTCATATCCTGCTCATAAAATGTGTTTAGGATGAAGATGTCTTTGTGGTCTGCAAGGAAACTGTCTATTTCTCATAATGGTTTTTAAGTGCAGTCTAATGGCCAGTGCATAGACATGTGCCAAGCAAAATGAAGAAGCTCTGCCATTAATGCTTTCCTTGGCCATCGCGTTCTCTCTTCCTGTCCTCTTCATATTCATATTGAGTAAAGAAAGTTTTGGTTCAGGAACAGGACTCTGACTCATGCACTGGCTTCGTGATAGAGCTAGAGACACTAGTCCTATAGATGTTGCCATGAGAGTCCCCCACTCATCCATACATCTGCCTCTTTACCCATCTGGGTTCATAAAGTTGCCATGAAGGTAGTGATGCAGTGTTTTGTGTTCTACTGTTACATATGTCCTCCCTAGCAACTAGGTCATTCTGGAAAGAAAAAAGAGCTCACAGTGAATGTGCTAAGTAAGTGACCAAGCTATTGGGAAACACATGTTGGGTGGAGACACAATAACAATATGATATTTGTTCCATTATTGGGAACAGACATCATTTGACTACTACTTTTTGAAGATGCTCTGGTTAAGCTAATTTTTAATATTTTGCTCCATATTCTCCTGACTTGTCCTCAATTCCTCTCGTTCTTTGCTTTCTCCTTCATTTTATTGTCCTTGAATTATTGTCTGAAGTCTTTCCTTTTCAAGGAAATATGTCTTAATTCACATTGATATATTTTTGAAGAGTGTGTAAAGTTTATGGTTTTCTTGTATAGGAAGACACTATAAAAAATGGACAGGAATATAACACTTTCTGGTCAGACATAAGGCCCTGTGTTCAGATTCTGAGCACCCACATAATGTAACCCCAGAGCTGGGTGCAGTTGGGAGATAAACTATAGGAAAGTGGCTGGGAGTTTTTGGCTATCCTGTCAGAAACCAGTGAACTCCAAGTTTAGCAGGAGACCTTTAAGGGAAAAAGGCAAGATATGATAGAGGCAAACTCTGATATTTCCCTTTGGTTTCTTTGCACACGATGGGTGGACCCATCTATGTAATACTGATACCCTTAGATATACGCCCCCCCCCACACACATGAATTTCAGATACTTTACCTCTCTGCCTTTAAGTCTCACTTTTGTTATTTGTAAGATGGGTAAACAATGACTTAGCCTGGTCACAAGGACAACAGACTTGGAACACGACTTCCATTAATGCTTATTGATTTGAAAAGACCAGAAAAAAAGCATGATTTCTGTTATTTTTACACAAAGCCCTTGAAATTTGGAATTTATAGCCATTTTTTTTGTTACAAAGTTGAATTTTATGTTCAGCTTTTTTTCTTCTGTCAGTCCTGGGGACTGAAGTTTAGAGCATCACACATCTGGAGTGAGAACTCTAAGAACCACGGCCTTAACATTCTCAGTGTGGTGTTCAGTCACTTCTGGAAAACTCTCAGAAAGCAAGGGGGCTCATCATAAAAACACCTCATTTCTTTTGGTCTTGAGAATGTCTTCCACTCATTTTCCCAGTCTCTTGAATCAAAATTACACAGAACATGCTGCACAACAATCATGGATTTTCCAAGTTATTCACGAAGTGTTTCAAACTTTTAAAAAAATATTTGATAAGCCTATTTCTTTTTGTTCTTAGAATAAGTGTGTTAACTTGAACCTGTGATAGTAAGTGCATGTGGGTGGATTGACAGGTGGATGATAAATATGAAGGTTATTGTGAAATTATAGTTGGGTCCTTAGCCTATAGCTAATGACAGACCCTTGATGGAGAATGTCCTTGCCTATCTGACATGCTTTAGCTTATGAAAGGTAAACATGACAATGAAAGTTCTGAGTATAATTATTCAAAATGAAAAAAACCCAACAAATTCCTCAAGCCTAATTTTTTTGATTACCAGTTTTTAGATTGACGTGACTTCGACACAAGATATTTCTACTTGGTGCACATCTCAAAGTATCTTGTGCTGATAGAATCCTTCATTCAAGCATTTATAAAATGTTTTTATTTATCAGAAGGAAGTTTGATGTAAGTAAATATCTTTTAGTCCATGCTATGTTGCTGTAACAAAGTACCACAGACTTGGGAATTCAATGAACAAACATTTTTAAAATCTACTTCTGGAGGCTGAGAAATCTAAGGTGAGGGAGCCAATGACTAAAGGTCTCATGTTGTGTCATCCCCATGTAGAGTGTGAAAGGACAAGAAAGCATGCTCAGAAGACAGCAAGGAAGAACCTGAATCTATTCTTCTTAGAAACTCATTCCTATGAGGATGGTTTTATTCTAATCATGAGGACAAAGTCCCAGAGATCTATCACTTCTTAGACTACTCCTTCCCAGCACTGGTGCATTGTAGTTTACATTCCCAACACATGGCCTTTAAGGGAACTTAGAAATATGCAATCCAGGGAGAACCGAGTTAGAAAGGTGTCTCTACTATTATGAACAATGTAATTTTGTCCTTGGTCCCTGATATAGAATTTGTTGTTGTTTATTTGCCAGTAAGATAATTGAAGTGGGAAGAAATAGTCCCCCACGTACTGTGGGACAATGGTTTGTACCCTGTCAATTGTATTTTAATAAAATGATGATTCGCCAATAGCCAGGCAGGAAGTATAGGCAGACAACCAGGCAGGAAGTAGAGGTAGGGCAACAAGAACAGGAGACTTCTGGGAAGAGGAAAGCTTGGTCTGCAGTTGTTACCCAGCCACAGAAGAAGCAAGATGTGACTGCCTTGCCAACAAAAGGTACCAAGCCATGTGGCTAACTCAAACAAGAATTATGGGCTAATGTAAGTTATAAGAATTAGTTAATAAGAAGTCTGAGCTACTAGGCCAATCAGTTTATAACAAATGTAGATCTCTGTGAGATTTCTTTGGGACTTAATGGCTGCAGAACCAGGCAGGACAGAAAACCTCAGTCAACACCCATGTAGTCATGTGGTTAGAATATAGACTTCTAGAGAGGGCAGGGGGACCAGAGATTGAGCTCAATCACCAATTTTCAGTAATGTGATCAGTAATGTTTGCTGTTATATAACAGTTTCTCCTGGGGCAGAAGGAATCTTTCACTTTGGAGGGAAGCTCTTTAATGGACAGGATGTTCACTGGGAGGTGAAATAGGGAAAATGATCTAGGGAGAGGTGAAATACTCAGTCCTGCTCAGAAGCTCATTACAACAGGAAGTAAACAAGTCAAAGTAGCTTGAGGAAGTCCCTGAAACTGATCATATTCACTAGGACCCTCCCTCTCCAAGAGTATATAAACAGTTGGCCTTCTGAGAGTCACTCTTGGACAAGCCAAGCTTCAAAGACTCTTGGACAAACAAAACTACAAACAGGGCTCCCAAACAAGCTGAGCTGCTTAGAAGAGGCCCAGACTGAACAGCCTGGAAGAAGTTCAACTGGCCAGGAAAAACAAAGACCAGCTAGCTGCCTTGAAAAGGCTCCAATCAGCAAACAAGATCGTCGGGCAAAAGCTTGGAGCACGGGGTGGAGATAGGGGTGGGGGTAGGGGTTGGGAGTGGGAGAATGGGAGAGGGGGAAGGAGAAGGGAGAAAGGAAGGACTGGGGAGAGCTTGGGGGAGTGGGAGGGTGGAGATGGAGGAAGGGCAGATATTGGAGCCTTCCTTATCTTAATCTTACATCTTAATGTAGAATAAGATATCTACATTAAGGGAGTCTTTCTAGGATTGGCAAGAGACTTGGCCCTAGAAGGGATCCCAGGT